>DWCF01005398.1:0-14326 GCA_018230265.1 Delias oraia
ATAAACCCCTTTGATTAAATTGCCAAAGAGATCAAAACTTTCACACGTTCCTTATCACTGATAACGCGTCCGACTATATTTACAAGGAAATGTATGAAGGATATTATGTAACAAATGTTACGGCTATTTTTAGCGACTTTTAAGTGTTTTCTTCATTTTTTCATGTAAATAAACATTTTTAAAATTATCCATCAACAATATAACATTAAAGTTAGGTAAATTTAACGTTTTTAGACTGAAATATAAGATAGGTCGTACTAAAACGTACTTTGTACGCAATTTAGCTTGGATTTTTTTTTAACCTGGTTTAAAAAAATCCCTTTTACCCGTAAGAGAGCTATGCTGACTCACTAATTACGCTTGTCCAGATAGATACCCCGAACTCACAGAATACCAGCGTGAAACATTACTTGTTTTAATTGCTACTCGGCAAGGGTCAGCTAGTATTTATGTTATACATATATACATTATAGTAGGTTTTGCGGAATTGCTGTTGTTTCCTTATGGCTACTTTCCACTCAAATATGTATTGTATATATAATTGTATTATACTCTGTTTAAGAATTCCAATTTCAAATTTATACATATAATTTACTCATATATTTGTTTTTAGAAGATCTTAATTCATTTATTATTCTCTCCTTCAGTTTTTCTTTGCGTCTCTCAGTTTTTAAAATGGAAAACTTGAAATATTGCGATATTTAACAGTACGAATACCACCGTGGCACAAATGCTGCAGTAACGGCTTGAAGGTTTAATTATGGCGGCGGTGTAGTGAAAAACATAGTGCGTTCTAATTTAATGAAGAGTTGAAGGCTATAATATAATATAATAATAAAACTAAACTGTTTTAAATCATTTGAAGCAGTTTGGGAACTTTTACACTGCATAATTTTTACACAATAGTACACAATTTTTTTTATAAAAATGAACAGGAGGCGCACTTAGGGCAAGCGGTCCTCCATCCATGGACACTCCTAGCTCTTGCAGAGCCGCGGGTGTGTTGCAAAATAAAAGTAACAAAACGCCAATTTCATATCTAAAACCCTATTTGGTATACATAATTCGTAGATATGTAATATATAGTTGAAATAAATAAATTTTGTAAAAAACATGATTTTATAGATAAATATCGAAACCTTGTCAGATAAAATTAAATTTCTGAAATTAAACTAAAATTTACCGAATTTTGTATATTTTCCTCATATACTGAAGGCTTTAGGTAGACATTATGCAATTATGATTATAACATAAAAATATAATACTTTTTAACACCCACGGAAATGAATGAAGGTTGTTTTGCTTTTGTTAAACTCACGTGGGATTTTGAAAACGTTTTTAAGCAATAAGATTGTTTTTATTATTATTAGGTATGTACAGCCATCACTGCCGCCCATGGCCACACAAAACCTATTGCCTAAATGGTGTTCTAAGTTTTCCATGAAGTGAGAGGTTTGAAAATGAACATGGACAAGACGAAAGCTATGTCGAATGCCAATGTTGTGCCTACCCCAATCTCTGCTGGAAGCTTGGTACTCGAAGTTAAAGACTCATCTAGGGCAAGTAGTCCAATTAGGTAGGTCCAATTTCGAGAAAGAAGTCAACCGCCGAATCCAACTCGGTTGGGCAGCGTTCGGGAAACTACGCAACGTCTTTTCGTCCGACATACCTCAGTGCCTTAAGACGAAGGTCTTTCACCAGTGTGTGTTACGGTGATGTCTTACGGTGCGGAGACGTGGTCTCTCACCATCGGCCTCATCTCAAAGGTCAGAGTCGCTCAGCGAGTTTGCTCGGAGTTTCGTACGCGATCGAATCAGAAATGAGGAGATCCGTAGAAGAACTAAAGTTATCGACATAGCTCGCCGAATTAGCAAGCTGAAGTGGGAATGGGCAGGCCACATCGCACGTAGAACAGATGGCCGATGGGGCCGAAAAGTGCTAGATTGGAGACCACGGACCGGCTAACGCAGCGTGGGACGTCCACCTATAAGGTGGACAGATGACATTATAAAGGTCGCCGGAAGACGCTGGATGCAGATCGCCTCTGACAGGTATTCATGGAAATCCAAGAGGGAAGCCTATGTCCAGCAGTGGACGTCTTATGGCTGAAATGATGATGATGCTGAGAGGTTTGATCCCCAGTTCTAATAAAAACTATAACTTATTAAATCTAAGGGAGCGTATCTATCCACAAAAGGCAATCCAGCATTGTATGTCCATGGGCGGAGAGCTACTCACCCAAGGTGAGCCATCCTAAATCAAAATTAACTTAAACTTGATATATTGAACCAAAAATAACTCAAAACAGAATCTGTAAACTGTGGCGCGTCATTAATTTGAATCAAGGGTTGTTAAAATATTCAATTATAGCCTCTATATCTTTAACTTAAGGGTCATATTAGTGTAATTTTACCGAAGGAAACGATATTTACTCAATTTATCTAAACTTGGATCTACTTTGAAGGGAACGAAGTGCTTAATAAATGTTTGATGTTTATAATGATTTATTAATCATTATGTTTAAAAATATATTTCAAAAACATAATAATGATAGAAGACAAAGATGCATGGAAACTTCTGCACAAGCACCGACTGGTACCTTCTAAACAAGTGAATGTGAATGAACCAATATTGTAAATTTGGCGATAAAAAAGAAACCCTATGAGTTTCTTGTTGGTTCTTCTCGTAGAAGTATATCTTCTGAACCAATGATAGCTTTGCTATTTCATGCAAATTGACATGCAAAAATGCCCCTTGTCCGGCTTATTTGGTTTAGAGTTTGAGTTTGATAATAATTTTATGGAATTCATATAGAATAAGCAGTCCTTCGCGGGTGTGTAGCGGGCACTTTAGGAACGGGTACGCTCTTATTAAACCCTTCCAGAGACCAAATATAAATAATTAATTAAATAAATTTAAATTTTATATTTGCACCGGGATTCGAATTCAATACCCTCGCTTCATGGTAATTGGTATATAAGACCACTTAGCTACGAGTCTCAAGAGAGGCTTAAGAGTCATATGTAAGGGGCATATATTAATACAAATAACAATTTCAAATGATAGTGACCCTAAGTTATGTTTAAAAAAAAATTACTCCTTACATCCGCTTTAGTGTGACACAACAAATTCTTACAATATCATTCGGTATTGGTTTTTATACGAATTTTTGTTTCAACTGCACTCAAATAGGGTTGTCCCAATTATGAAAAAATATTGCAAATAAGAAACTTTATTAACAAAGCCTTGAAACCTTGTTACGCTGTTGCAATTATATTCACACCTGTGCGAAAGTCATGCAGTAACATATGCTGACGCACTAATTGGGCCTACTCGTCCGAAGTTATACCTCGGACTCGTATGCTCAGCGTAAAACGGTACTTGTACTGTCTTTTGCTGACTGAGTGAAGATATGTGAGAATCTTGATATTATACCGCTTTGATAGCGTAGAAAGCTGGCAACACAACCGTGGTCTGTAACGTGATTGTCCATGGGCAGCGGTGTACTGTGTTAGACCCAGCTGCTTCGTTGTCCGCTATACTATAAAAAACAGTGATAAACAATAGCTTGAGTTGAGTTAACTTTCATCTGTATCATCTGAATGTATGTCGTTCCACAACTTTAAGGCATTTTGTGTTTTTGCGTTTTTAAGGCATTTTGTGTCTGTCGTTCTGTGAAACTAGCCTGCAGAGATATTTTCAAACCAATATGACTTGAGGATCTTCAAAAAGAACGTACCTATCCCTAAAAAGCTGGCAACCCACCCATTGTCCAGCTAAAGCTAAAGGCGTCCAGAAGTTGTACACCACTTATCCTATGTGAGCTTTCTGCTCATTTGCCTTCTGTTTATTATATACCGAGGCTTTACAAAAATGCGCAGAAAACAAATTTAAGTTGAATATCAAAATAAATAAGAGTCCAAAATCATGTCACTAAAAACATGTGTGTCGTCACCCTATTGTTCGAGACTGGCTAATTTGCTTCGGTCGTTTATAGGCTTCCTTAAGATCGAGTTACTTCACAGAATATTAAATCTGGTTTTGGGACTTCTTAGTATATATAGTAGAATAATATTAGGAATAAATATTTTATTTTAAATTGTTTTTGTATTAACCTACATAATTTCAAGGGCATCTGATATCCTCACTCAATCAGCGAAACATAGTACAATTACCGTTTCACGTTGAGTATTCTGTGAGCCCGTGATATCACTTCGAACGAGCGGGCCTTATTAGTGTTTCAGCATGGCACTTCCACGGATGAGACAGTATTTAGACACTCACCCGGCCACTGTCAAGCCCTTCCAGAGATCGAATAAATTATAAATTAAATTATAATTGTTCAGACTGGGATTTGAACCCGATACCTGTCGCTTCGTGGTACACCTATTAAACCACTTAGCTCCGAGACTCTCACTTCGGACGAGTCGTCCCAATTTGTGCGTCAGTATGGCAAATATAATAATAAAATAATAAGTTTAGACCATCATTATAAAATACATGTTTTAAAAAATACCGAAAGGAAAAATGCATTATCAGAATAAGGCATTACTAAAACAATTACATATTACTTATATGTACTATGTATGCTTATCTGTGCGTAAAGGAACGTCATAAAGAATTCAACAAGTTATGTGAAGCCAAGTGTGAAGTTTCCGCTCCCACGGGACCGCACTACAACATTCAACTCTATTCAATTGACCTTCAAAAAGGTTAATTTCTAAAGAGGTTGGAATAAGGCATTTATTCTTAGAAACTTAATAAAAAATCTAAAAATATACTAAATTTATAGTTTAAGGTTCATTTTTAAAGAGTTCATTTTTGCACCCGTGGGAGAGCCATGCTGAAGCAAATGCAGCCGCACTATTGGGTCAGCTCGTCCGAAGTGATACCACGGGCTTGATAATAATCAGCGTGAAACGATACTTGTACCATGTTTCGCCGAGTGAAGATGTCGGAAGCCCTTAAAAGTGCCGCTTAAGTTGCATAAAAAGTCAGCAACACAACCAATGCGTGGACTGAGGCGCGGTTGTTCATGGGCGGCGGTGTTCTTGTACCATATACGAGACCAACCTGCTCCGTTTGTCTGCTATATCATAAAGAAAAAATTAATAAAACTACCTTTATATAAAAAAAAATTATTCAATTACACGTATAAGACTTGAAGAGAACCAGTTATATAGGAGACGAAATCTATGTTTTATCACTCACATTTAATTATGAACACAGCATCCGGACCATTTGAAACAGATTGATGTTCGAGATCAAAAAGTTCGTTCACCTAACATACCTGTTTAACCTGACTCAGTTAGAAGCTTTAACCGTTTTGTAATATAACTGAATGCATAAAATACAGATGTAGAAATAGTAAATTTTGTTTCTAAATGCCCGTTTAAAAAAAACAGTAAACAAATCAATTTGACGTGTTTTTAATTGTTTAGCGGACAAAGAAAAAAGCTGGTCTCCTCTATGGTAAGAATTCACCGCTGCCCATGGACAATTGCGCCACAATCCGCGCTTTGGTTATGTTGCCGACTTTTTGCGGATATAATTTCACGGGCCTCCGGTATCATTTCTCTCTTTCAGCGAAATACAGTACTCTGTGAGTTCTTGTATCACTAACAATAAGTAGACCTAATTCGTGCCTCAGCATATGCTTCAGCATAACTTTCACCCAGCCACTATTGTGCCTTTCCAAAGACTGAATAAATTTTAAATTAAATTTGAAGTTTTTGATTATGTCGGTGATCGAACCCAATACCTCTTGCTTCGTGGTTGTCTATAAAAACACTAAAAGCTCTCAAAATAATACATTTTCAAAATAAAACTTCTAACCCATCTAATTTACTTGACTGTATCGCTCAAGCGGCGTAAAAAGACAAGCCTAGCACAGCCAAGCGCTGAATGTGGCGTTGCTGTTCCTGCATGGTGCTGTTCTCTTAGCATAGAAGAGATCCGCCTGCTCCATTGCACAATATACTATAAAAATATAAATACGAAGTCGAAGACCCTAAAAACTGCTGCTTCAGCGGCTTAAATACCGGAAACACAACCTATGCGTGGACTATGGCGCGATTGTCCAACGGCGATAGTCTTCTCATACCAATTCATTTCATACAAGACCACCTGCTGCATTGTAAGGCATACCATAAAAAATTTAAAAAAATTAGAAGATTGTCATGATATTCATATCCTACTCTTCATCTACATATAATCAAGAAGCAAGAACTTGTTCTAAGCAATTAATTCGATATTATTACACCGTATCGTACAATAGTGTAGCGGAAAAACAATTTCTCACGCTATATCTACACAAATTTCATATAACCACATTTCCCATGGATAATATGAGCCACTAGCATCAAAGAAACGGCTATAAAAACAATATTTTTGCCAAAATGGACCTCAAAACGGTCCAAAAAGTCAAAAATAATTTCTATTACATAAGTTACCCTATTATACCGGTGTTTTTTGATCGAAGCTCATTTTATATACATATTTGTTAATAGTGGAGTCGGTAGATTTTGCCCTGCGAAACGTACGCCACTTACCTCGTCCGACGTCATCATCAGCCTATTAAAGTCCACTGCGTCCGACATACGTGACATTTTTTATTATATTGGCATAAGATCTTCACAGACTTCTCGCGGACTTTTGGGGCTCGCCGAGAATATGGTTTGTGCCGTGACTAGCACAAGGGCGTCTCCTGCGAGACCAGAACCTCGGCTTGAGCCGTCGCGGGAAAGCTGGCCGCCTGAGCGGCCGGTCGGAAGCTCACCGGAGTGGTCATTGCGACATATTTCGGTCCTCGCCTTCGTTTCCGGCGGGGGCAGTTTTTAACGCAGTCCCTACACAGAACCCTACCATCTGATTTCTTTTTATCCTCTATGGAGGCTAACAGCTCTTTGTTTGCTCGAGTGATTCGATCATCCGGATCGTGTAATACGTTAAGCGGTCTCCGGTGCGTCGGGCGCTTTAATCTTATCGGGGATATTCTATCCTATGCCTTATTCTGATGTATGAGCTATATTAATGTAATATAATAATTATAAAATAATAGTGTACATTGATGATTTTATAAACATGAATTATAATACAATTAGTAATACATTGTCTTATTTAATATGTCTAATTAATTTTTCAGGTAAGCATACAAAATTATACCGCACACAGGATTACTGTAAGTTTTTTTAAATATAGACTCACCTATAATAATTGCCCATGGACACTCGTATATCCAGTTGTATCTTTAAGGTTGTACGGTCTTTTTTAGCGCCTTAAGTAGTTTTTCTCTTCAACAAGGTAGCTAGCTGATTTCACAGAATTCTGACATAAAATCTATTCTAATATTATAAACAATAAAGTTTGTATCGTTGTAGAAATTATTTCTCGATGTACTGAACTGATCTTTTAGATTCTTCCACTAATTAAGCTACGATATTTGTGAGAATTTGACTATAGATTAACCAGAAAAATGAAAAGGCATTTTCGTGGTAATCAGATTTGAAAAAAGTGCTGCCTTAAAGATGTGAGATATATTTTCTAGAAAAAATTGTAAAGCTTTCCTATTATAAGTCCGCGTATATATCTTATTTATTTTACGATATAGCGGACAACGGAACAGGTAGGTCGCCAATATGGTAAGTGAAAATTGTCGCCCATAGACAACCGCGCCACAGTCCGCGTGTTGGTTGTGTCCAGGTTGTGCCAGCCAAATGTCAATGTCAAGCCTTTGACACCGAATAAATTATAAATTAAATTATAATTGTCTGGACCGAGATTCGAACCCGATATCTTTCGTTTCACTGTAGACCTATAAACGAATTAGCTACGAGGCTCTCAAAATAACTTCTTTCATAATTTATGTCAAAACAAATTTTATCGGTTCTCAAACGCGCAGTATTTTGTTTACGTAAAAATCCCTTGTGATATAATCGATTCTGTTCGTACGTTACATAGCAAAAATGGCGGAAACGAATCGTAGTAAATTAACATATTATATTACACAACTCACGTGTTCTGGTGCAATATTCAGCGTCTGGTATTTATTATGATCGTCCAGTGAACTTTTATTTGTAATACTCAGTGTTTTTTTGGAATAGCAGTCAACATAGCAGCAGGCTCTGCTGTATGGTAAGAGAACACCGCTGACCATGGACAACCATACTACAGTCCGCGCATTGGTTAAAAAGCCGTTGTCCGCTATACTATAAAAATAAATATAACATTCATTATTTTCTATTAGGTAAAGTTCATATGTTACGTGACGATTCCATCGCCGAGTTTGGTTTAAAAATTTCCAAACATTGCATAATTAATTGAAATTCTGAACGCAACGAGCAATGGCTGGACATATTAAGGCAGAGAAAGTTGCAGTACATCTGTAATTACCGTAACAGGTGGCTGTTAGAATGAATAAATCAAATCACATAACCAACTTGAATTAACATTAAAATATCCCGTCTATGTTACCTTCTCTTAAATATCTACAAAGGATACGGTGAAGTCATGGATGGGTAACGAATTCGATTCCCGGTCTGAATATACAGTAGACTCTTCTTATAACCATTACCAAGGAAGCAGCGGACTTCATTAACATAATGTATTCTCTATTTTTTTTATATTTATAGCAATAAACTTTAAATGTTAAAGTAGGTAAGTGGTTTAATAAGTCTATCATGAAGCAAGAGGTATCGGGTTCTAATACCGGTCCGGACAGTTATAATTTGGAAGGGCCTAACAGTTGCCGGCCGAGTTTCTTAATACTGTCGTATCCGTGGGCGAGTCATGTTGAAGCATATGACGCACTAATTGGACCGGTACGTCCGAAGTGATACCACGGATTTACAGAATACTCCACGTTATAATAAACCACCGTTCATGGAGCTTTGAATGCGTTGCCGACTTGTTAAACCGCTTAAGCAATTATAAATTAAAGTCGCACTCAGCGAAACACAGAACAATTACTGTTTTACGCTGGTATTGTTAAAGCCCGTGGTATCACTAAGCTGGCCTAATTAGTGCGTCAAATTGAATACCATTTAAAAATGGTGGTGGTTAGATCCCAGTGAGGCATGTGGAAACAAAACCCACAAACGGAACAATAATTGCGCAAAGTTTTCAAAACATTTCTCACATATTTGTGTCATAATGAATCAGAAGGTATTTGAGTCCTTGCCAACTTTTACACACTTGCTCATTCACCAAAGAACTCAGTAAGTATAGTTTTGTAAAAATTGAGATAATATTTAAGTGCTTCGAGAGATTTTTGAATGCGAGATGTATCGGATTCGATCCCCAGTCTGAATTAAAAATTATTATCCTCTCGAACATTCAAAGGACTTGTCTGTAGCCGGGAGAGCTAACATTGCCTTACTAGTTTAGCAGTGATACCACGAGCTCATAGAACACCAGTGTGAAACAATACTTGTGTGTTTCGCGGAATGAATAAGGATATCGGACATTTTTTATGGTATAGCAGACAAAGAAGCAGGCGGGTCTTCTATATGGGTAGTGAACATCGCCGCACGTGGACAACCGAGCCACAATTCGCTTATTGGTTGTGTTGCCGACTTTTTACGCCACTTAAGCGGCATTTTAAGGCCTCCGATATCATCACTCACTCAGCAAAATACAGTAAAAGCACCGTTTCAAGATCAACTACTATTTCACTTTGAGTATTCTGTGAGCCCGTGGTACCACTGAACGAGCCGGTACAATTAGTGCATCAGCAAAAGCTTCACTTTCGGAGAGATACCATATAAAATGTTTTTGTCTATTATATAGTCTATACAAATGCTAAGAGTATAAATAAATAATATTTAAATATGTCTAAAGTGTTGGCAGCAGCAGCCGAATGTGCTGGTATCCGGGTTTCCCGTTACTCGGCTTAAAATACTAAATATATCGTCTCCGGTGTTTGAACTCGCGACCGATGTATTTATAACAAAAACTATTCCTACTTTTAGCACTGCGCTCTACCAACATTTCTACTCACTAATCTGTATGTTAAGAATAATATAAAATTAGGTAGGTACGTGTTTAAATATTTATAAAATGAACCGCCGAGTCAGTGATGATATAGGAGGCCTATCCGCTTAGGCGGCGTGAAAAGTCGGCAACACAACCGATACGCAGACTGGCTAGGTTCGTGATGGGCGGTGGTATTCTTATACCATATACGAGATCCACCAGCTCCATTATCCGCTATACCAAAAAATAAATATTTTTTACATCGTAAAACATAAGAAATTGGCTTTTAAGTAGATAAAACAATTAGATATCCAAAAATAACTTAATCAACATTCGTGACATCATAAAAATGTGCTTGAACCACTGAGCGTATGAGTATTTTTCGTTGCCGGCATTTTTAGTTACGCTCTTTTTGAAGGTCCCAAGTTGTATTGGCTTGGATATACCTCAGGCAGATTCCACAGAGTGGTGGTGCGCTGAAAGCCTTAAAAAACACTGAGTTTTGAAACGACATTTGACCGGTTTTAATTGAATAATAAACACCAGTATTATTTACCAGGAAGTTAAATTGAGCAAAGAAAACTAAGAGGATAATAGGTGTTAGCTAATTTGTTGATCGATATTTTTTGTATATCTGCCTCTTGACCGTGAAACCAAGGCTGGTGAAATATTAACATTCAATAAAATTGTAATCTATTTAATAAAACATATAATGGCCTAACGTACCACTGTGGATCGTTCCTAAATGGTTCTATGGAAGCGAGAGATTTCAGTTTCAATCCTCGGTTCGAATAAAAATGAATTTATCTGATCTTTACAAGGGCTTGACAATTGTTGACTTTACACTGTCTTACCCGTAGAAGAGACATGCTGACGCACTTATTAGGTCGGCTCGTGTGAAATTCGTGGTGCGCAGAAAACCAGTATTAAACATTACACGTACTGTTTCACTAAATGAGTGAAGATATCAATCACAAGTTGTGTAAATAGCCGACAACACAACATGCGGGGATTTTGGCGCGGTTGTCTTTTAACCCTTGGTCTTTTACTGAGAAGATTAGCTTGCTCCGTTGCCCGCTGTACAATAAACATGCTTTTTACTTCATTGGGCTGGCTCGTCTGAAGTGATACCATAGATTCATAGAATACTCAGCGTGAAACAGTACTTCTACTGTTTCGCTGAGTGAGGCTATCGGAGGCCTTTAAAAATGCTGCTTTAGCGCTATAAAAAGCCGGCAACACAGCAAATGCGCGGAATAACTGCTTTTGAGTTTGAATTTGACTTTGACGTGGTTGTCAATGGGCGACGGTGTTCTCTTACCATATAGAAGACCCACATGCTCCGTTGTCCACATAAAACATCCTTTTTAGTTTATTATTACGGTTTTTGATTTACCGAGGTGTCCTTTTAAGCACGCAAATGAAAGTGATATGAAATTAGCATCAACATAACGGTACTCGATTGACCTACAAGTGAACCCAGGTGGTAAACTCGGTGAGTGAGCGAAGGCAATGTAAAAGGTGCTAAAATTTGGGTGACACGGAAAAGGTCATTGTTCAATTCTAGGCTGTCATGCAATATTATAATTAACTTGGAAAATCAATCTATTTGATGGTTCTCTTACTATAGTAGAGGCCCGCATACTCCGACGGCCGCTAAATATTCAAATAAATCGAAAGATATTTACTCGTGAGAAAGCCATGCTGAAGCATATGCTGAGGCACTAATTGGGCCGGCTCGCCCGAATTCATGCCACGGGCTCACAGAATACTCAGCATTAAATGGTACTAATACTGTGTGAGTGAGTAAGGATATCGGAGGCCCTTAAAAGTGCCGCTTAAACGGCAACAGCGGTCAACACAACCAATGCGCGGAGTATGGCGCGGTTGTTCATGGGCAGCGGTGTTCTCTTATCATATGGGAGTTTCTCTTACCATATACCACGAGTGCGACAGTATTAAGACACTCGCCCAGCCACTGTCAAACCCTTCCAGAGACCGAATAAATTATAATTGTCCGGACCGGGGTTCGAACCCGCGACACCTCTCCCTTCATGGTACACTTTTACTAAACCATTATGCTACGAGGCTCTCAATTTACTATAAGAACGTAATGATCACTTGTATTGCTGTGTGTGTTACAATATTAAGATATATGGATTAGTTAGGGTCTGCAGTTTTAAATTGATTATTAAGATATCCATCACAATATCCTAGGGTTATTGACATTACAATTGTTTAATTTATGGTCATCGAAGGGCCTCCCTTGCCGGTTTTAGACGCTTTTATAATTCATAAGTAACTCTTTAACTTGCCCGCTGAAGAATAATTCATGGTAATATGCTTATAAGATTTAATTTACATGATTAATAACGGATTTACCTACTTATAATAGTCTTATTTTTTATGTTATAGCGGACAACGAAGCAGGTGGGTCTCCGATATGGTAAGAGAACATCACCACCCATGAACAACCGAGCCACTGTCCGCGCATAGTGTTGTCGGCTTTTTAAGCCGCTTAAGCGGCACTTTTAAGGGCCTCCATCCTCACTCATTCAACGAAACATGTAGAATCAGCGTTTCAATTACTGTGTATATGCTTCAGCATGGCTCTCCTACGGGTAAAAACTTATTTAAAATAAAATCTTTTATTTGTTGTCTCGTTATCGCAATAAAAAACACGTAAGCGAGAGCGTGACATCTCTTTTTATATTATTGGTGGTAAACGAGCAGGAAGCTTATCTAAGGTAAGCGGTCTTTTGTCCATGGTCACCCCCAGTCCTTCCAGAGCCGCGGGTGCGGTGCCGGCCTTAAGTGTGGCCTAAGACGCAGTTTCAATTAAAACAATGATTTTTAAATACTTCGATTTATCATTTAGCACACTAAACAAAAGTGTTTGTTAAGACAACTCCCAATGCTAGGAACTTGGTTTAAAATAACTAAATTGGGTGTATTTCTTTTGAAGCTGTGGAGTCACATTTCGTTTCACACCGTTACAAGCTGTACAAACGTGACATGTGATATTTTACAGAAAACTGTTAAAAAAAAATTTACTAAATCTTTTGTACTCTGAAAATAACCTTCAATTATTGTATTATGTTGTTATAGTTGGCTTGTCGTTTTGAGTTATTTCATCTTTTAGTTTATAATTTATAATTTATTCGGTCTTTGGAAGGGCTTAACTGTGGCCGGGCGAGTGTCTTAACTTTTTAATATATTTGGAAAGCTATGCCGCACGCATTAGTTGGGCTGGCGCGTCCAGTGATACCACGGGCTCACAAAATACCAGATTGCAGCAGATTTGTTGTGTGTTTCACTGAGTTAGAACATCCGTGGCTCTTGAAATTATATTGTTAAAGCGGCGTAAAAAGCTGGCAACACAAAGAAGCAAGGATTGCTGCGTGGTTGTCCGTGGGTGGCGGTGTTCTCTATAATAATATAATAATGTCTCAGTCGTAAATCTAATGTATGAATAGAGACAGCATATACAACTTCCTACTATGACGCTCTACATCTGTGGGAACAATATCCATTTATGATGTACGTAACATTCATTAATCTTTGTTGTCTTATGTCGAGGTATTTGTATTGTTATGGTATAGCGTACCACGGAGCAGGTGGCCATGGATAACTGCGCCACAATCCCCGCTTTGGCTGTGTTACCGCTTAAGCGGAAAAATTTCAACAGCCTCCGATTTCCTACCTCATTCAGTACAGTACAAGTACTGTTTCGCGATAGTATTCTGAGCTTGTCGCATCAGACGAGCCGGCCCAATAAGTGCGTCACATGGCTCTCCGACAGTTATTGACACTGACCCGGCAATAATTTCTCTAATTAGTAATTACAGATTTAGAAGTCAGTAAACTAAGCCCCTATATTTTATCATTGACGGTGTATGGAACGTGACTGTGAGACGATGTAATCGTCGTTGACGCGACATACAGATGTTTGGTTAGTCATATTAACACACTTTGGATTCAGTTTTAATTTTTATTACAATAGCTGACCACGCCAAAAATTTGTCATAGAAATTATAGCAGTCCATAGACTAGCTAGGCATACCAAGGTTCAAATGATGAGCTTTTACTGAGAGATTTTAAATATACAAACGATGGCAAAAGAATAAGACTTAAGCGATAAATATACTCTTTTTTAGAGATCGTATTGGTTTGGAAATATAAAAATGCGTAAAAGCGCCCGTAAATACGACAACCATCGTGGTAGTATGAAACTCTGTACTTTGATAAAATTTAGCTGCAGGAATCCAGGAAATTCCCTGTGATAAATGCGATAGAAGATGCTGAGGAAGGCAACATCTCTACGCAACGCCAGCTGCCAGAGTCAAAAATAAAA
>DWCF01005399.1:0-14325 GCA_018230265.1 Delias oraia
AGTTTTTGAGATATTACCGATCGTACATAACAAAATTGTTAGGACTCAATGGTTTCGTTGGCGCACTTACATCTGCATATGAATTCGATATATCGTGGATTATTTTATATGCATTATCATGCTCTAAACTTTTTGCTAAACTCAATTACTTATATACTGTTTCTCATCGGTAAGGTAGCGTAATATACATAATCGTTCGACTGTTTTTATCCGACGATTATTTCTGTGTGAGATCCATGCTGAAGCATATGCTGACGCACAAATTGTGACGACTCGTCCTATGTGATACCACGGGCTCATAGAATACTCAGCGTCAAACGGTATTTGTGCTCATGTACTGTGTTTCGCTGATTGAGTGATGTTATCGGAGGCCCTTGGGAGAGCCGCGTAAGCGGCATAAAAACTGGTTACACAACCAAAGCACGGACTGTGGCGGTTGTTTACGGGCGGCGGTGTTCTCTAAGACATGTATAGGAAACCCAACTGTTTTGTTTTCAGCTCTGCCATAAAAAATTGTAACTTTCTGTTGGTGAAAGAATTTTCCAGATTTATTCAGTAGATCTAGAGATTACGCCTCTCAACGTCACAAAAAATCTTTGTTTCTCTATAATAATTGTATGATGTATTTTTTTTTAAATAAAAAGATTACTTTCAGCGCAAATCATAGAGAGCTTACGGTACGCGGACTAATCAATCTCGCGTTCTCGTTGCTGTCAGTATCCCGCATAAAAGTCGTGTCACACACTTGCTGGTCTTACGGTAAACTGATTTTGGTGAGGCTTTGCAAAACTCAACCGAATAAAGCCCAGCATATACTGGCACAGCTCGATGATTGGCTGTTAAGAGATTGTAGCCAAAGGCAGTTTTCAGGTATGTATACAAATATATATTTACAAAGAGATTATCGTTTTAATATTTGTTTTGATATCTATTTTATTAAATTTTAATTCTAATCGGTGTGCAACAGTACATAATTTGATTATGTATGATTTCTATAGACTTCATTTTTATATATTGATTTTGTATGTTGAATTTGTTTTATTTTGTAGTTTATAAATGTATAAAAGTTTGCTTAGATGTTTTTAATTTATATTTCTAAAACCAGATTAATATTTTACAAAAATGATACTGATTTACCGTAAATTGGCCGTTGGTAGAAATTTATTTTACTGATTAATTACTATAATTAATTCATACAATATAATAATATCAATAGAAACGTGAAAGATGTATGGAGGGAGGGATTTCTGTACTTTGCTACTCTTTCTCGAATTTTTTTTCGAGTTATATCATATGTTGATCAGAAATAACATAGCTTTTTATTGCTGAAAGAATTTTCAATATCGGTTCAGTCGATCTAAGGATTATTCTCCACAACGCACACAAACTTTACCTCTTTATAATATTAGTACCTATAGAAAATATATATAATGATATTTGACTCAAGATCGCAGCGGGTGGACGTCTTTGGGGGAGGCCTATGTCCAGCAGTGGACTTGAATGGGCTGATGAAGAAGAAGATATTTGACTTTGAAAGGTTCTGATTAAGCTGTAGTATATTGTTTTTAGATTGTCTTTACTTGCTTTGCAAGTTAACACCAGTGTCAGTGGAGTCTTGTTCACAACTGAGTACGATATTGGAGAACTGTCAACCCGGCGAAGATTATACGCACGCCGCGGCCGTGTACGCAGCGGTTTGCCCGTTGATTAACTTCAGTGCGCGTACCAGGGATACGTTAGTTATGGTCTGCCGCAAGGGGCTTTATTCAAGGTAATACATATAAATTACAAAACATCTCTTAAA
Organism: Delias oraia; assembly: GCA_018230265.1. NCBI lineage: Eukaryota > Metazoa > Arthropoda > Insecta > Lepidoptera > Pieridae > Delias > Delias oraia. The sequence continues at coordinate 1,805 of DWCF01005399.1, forward strand.
TCTTAAATTTGTGATATATTTTATGGAAAGAGAACACCGCCGTCCATGAATAACTGCGCCATAGTTCGCGCATTGTTTGTGCTGCCGGCTTTTTACGCCGCTTTAGGGGCTCCGATATCCTCACTCACTCTGCGAAACATAGTACGAGTTCCGTTTCACGCTGAATATTATGTTCTTATATTTTCAGGGACTCTCAATACAGATGCCTATCACTGTTAGGCTTTCTCACAGTCCTGAAATATATGAAGCTATCGTCGTACTCGTTGAGCAACAGTCAAAATTGTTGCAGTGAACAATTCAGTGCGCATTCTTACCTCACACAGCTCACTGTCGATTTACATGCTACGCAACAGGGCTCAAGGTGAGATAATTATAATTTTTTGCTTAGAATTTCACACTAATTGGAATAAAACCTAGTTTCTCCTTAAGGATTCATATTTCTCAGAGTTATGGTTTTCTTTTAATGTCGGTTAGTAATTATTCCTGCTGTAGGAGCAGTGTCATATCTTGCGTCACAATGCGCCACGAATATTATCTCATATATTTCCTATAATAATGGGAGTTTAAGAAAATACCTTTACCGGAATCGAACTGCGACATATATTGCGAGACATCAACGGGAAACATACGATCTACCGCGTAGGCGACCATGAATTTATGACGCATCTGCTACATTACTAAAATGAAGGAAATTTGCTGAAATTTGATCAGTTACGTAGAGTGTCTTTCTTTTTGCGAGCCTCGTAGCCGATCGATTTTGTAAGATATCGTAAAGTCAAGGGCACCAGATTCGATCCGGAATAAAATTAATAAAAATGATTTGTAATTTATTCAGTCTTTGGAGGCTTAATAGTGGCCGCATGGTTTAACACTACCTTAGCCGCGCTAAGGCGAAATTTATCCATACATATATTGATGCACTAATTTTGCCAGCTCGATCGGCATGATACAAGGGTAGGGATACAGCTTAAGCTAAAAAATCAACAATCAAAGTAATTTTCAATGTTATACAAAAAAATATATTATTTCAGGGTTACATCTAGAGTGCGAAACGAAGCTGTATGTTTAGAGGTGGTCTCGATATTAAGAAGGTGTTTGGTTCAAGACGCGATGGTTAAACAATTACTTTATTCTGGTAAATCATTTTATTTTGCTTCAATATTACAATTTCAACAATTACAGAGTTTTTGATGCCTTCTCATTTGTTCAACACTAGTAGTAGTTTACTGCTACTAGTAGTAGTTTTAAGTGGACTGTTTCTATGAGTGAAAGAGTTTCGGAAGCCCTTAAAGCTTAAGTGGCGTAAAAAGCCGGCAACACAACTAATGCGCGGAATGTGGCGCAGATGTCCATGGGCAGCAGTGTTCTCTTACCATATAGGAGACCCACCTACTTCGTCGTCCGCTACCATAAAATAAATTATTTAAAAAAAATCTCATTATATTTAATAGCTTAAGCAGTAATTAAAATTATTACATATATTGAGTAGTTTGTGACAGATGTCTGTTAAATTAATAAATCGGATATATGTGTATAATTATAAGGCCTGCGTCCAGCAATAGAATTGAATAAGCTGATGATGATGTGTATTACAGAAATATACGAATGTGTAAAAGAGAAGCCGGCTTTACATGAATCGATACTGGAGTTGTTACAGGAGCATGTTAGCAAGTTCTTAGCGGAAGACGGTGAAAATATTCCTCTTTTATGGGATAAATGCGTTCAGACTGGGCCCGTCACAGCTACTTTGATTGTAAGGAACTAAAAAAATATTAAAAATAGTTTATTCACCTTTTTTATCATACTGGTATTCTGGCAACTCGTGGTATCACTTCAGACAAGACGACTGAATTAGTACGTCAGTATTTGCTTCAGCGTGACTGTCCTGCGAGTGTGACAATGTTAAAACATAAATTATAATTTATTTTTTGGACCGAGATTCGAACCCCATATCTCACGTTTCGTGGTAGACTTATAACACTTAGATACGAGGTTTTTTATATTACAGTTAATACTAAGAATTCGTTTATATGTATTTATTTAATGATACAATTACAATTTTCCCGACCATTTTCATTACTTATATGTTATTGGAAATTAATCTCAGTTGAGCTTTTCATAGATCAGGGTTTGTAAGTTTGACGTAATCGACGGTACTGTGTAAACGACATTTGATTTGTTATATATTGACTATATTCCATTCTAGAAGGTATCAAACATAAAATAACATATATTTGAAACAAAAAATAATGCTATCATAAAATTAATGATGTAGTTTCCATACACGTATTTCTATTTCTATGGTACTTTGATAATATTTCGAAAATATTTACAATTTAAACAACTACAGGTTCCATTACGCTATATGAATTATTTTAAATTGAATTATATTTAAATTAGTTTGTTACGAAACAAGCACCAGAAAAATAGTTATTATATATGAATAATTTTTACCATTCCATTATATTATTTGTATAAATTGTTTAATATGAATTACAGGAACCTATAGGCCGCCTCCTATACGCGATTTCTCAATTTATTCAACCGTCAAGCGAAGGATCAGATGACATGCTGTTCAGTCAGAGCGATGTAGCTATCGCCCATCTGCGTTCTAAATTAGCTATGGTTATTGAGAAATTGGATTGTAAGATTCTAATGCATGTGGATGAAGTAAGATTAATCCTTAATATTTTTAATAATAATATTAACTTATAATCAATTAATTTGAATAATTGTTATGTAACATGGAAATTTTGTCCACCCATTTAAGACAATCGCGCGAATGGATGGTCTTGAATTTTGATAAAGTAATGTTTATATCGAAATGAAATGCATGAAGCTATATTTTCTATATTAAATAAACAAGAAATAAATTAAAATATTAATAATACATAACATATATGAAAATTATATCTGAGTTTCTATTATAGAACGACATTGGAGTGTCAGATCTGACGCCAGAATTGAAAGCTAAAAGGCTCAGAGTTCAGCAAGCACTACAGTGTTACGAAATGCTTATAGCACACAAAGTAATGCAATGGACACCGCATACTTTTCATGCTGCCTCTATTTATAATTTATATAAAAATTATTCCCAGCTACTGGACAATACTAAGGTAAAATCTGTTTCAATTAACAATTAATTCATACTTATATAAAATAAAGAAATTGATAGAGTCAATAATATATAGACTGGTATAGAAGTAAACTGTTGGATAAATATTTCGATATATTATACAGACCAGATGTCTTTATTATTATTATAAACAATTATTTTTTTCATTTATGTTCTGTGCACAAACTTTTGCCTTCACCTATATCTTAGAACCGCCAAACCTTTTTTGAAACATAACCCCAGATGACAAATGTGTATATATCTCTGTATCTCCTAAAAAAATGAAGATCTTTATATCAGTTTATTTGTTAGCATGCAAATAATAATATGTAGAAATGTGTTTGATTTAACGTTTAGTCATAGAATCAAAGTATGGAGTAAAAATTGCATTTTTTTTATGATATAGGGGACAACGGAGCAGGTGGATCATTTTTATAGTAAGAGATCATTGCTGCCCATAGAAGATTACGCTCTAATCCGCGCTTTGGTTGTGTTGTCGACTTTTTAAACCGCTTAAGCTGTATAAAAAAATTGTAAATTATTTTACTTACATACTTTGTCTGAATAAAAAAATCTATTTTGTCAGGCTATTACTATAAGCTTTATATAATATTTAAACTTTGTATTAGAATCAAAATATAATTTATGCTTTTTCACAATGTCAATATTCTATATTTTCCACTTCAGGCATGTCCGAAAGGCAAAAAGGGCAAATTAAACGAGACAAGAGATACTGTTAAATCGCAAAAGAGTCAGAAGTCTCAGAAGGACCAAGCTCCGGTGAAATTGGCGAACTTGGTTAAAGATAGGGCTGGGCCCTTCAAATCGTTGCCCTGTTTATGGGATTTAGGGCTTTGCTACCGCATTCTGGAGTTGCTTTATAGGTATCTTTTGTTTGTTATTTCATTTATGTCATCATCATCATCATCATTTCAGCCGTAAGACGTCCACTGCATTTATGTACTTTAAGTGAATTGTTAGTTATATAATTAAAAGTAAATTAAAATTAAATAAAAATTTAATTAAATAAATATTAAAAGTATTGTCTAGTTTTAGTAGTTTATTTCTGAAATTTTCACAACACATACACACAACACGTACAAATATAGCCTCGTAGGTAATAAGTAGCTGTTAATAAGTTTTCTACGAAGCGAGAGGTATCAGGTTCGAATCCCGGTCTGGACAATTATAAATTATGATTTATTTTATAATTTATTCTGGATGGGCTGGACAGTGGCCGGGTGAGTGTCTTAATAATGACGCACTAATTAGGACGGTCCGTCCAAAGTGATACCGCAGGCTCACAAATTATTCAATGTGAAATGGTAGGTGTGCTTGAAACGGTTCTTCTACTGTGTTTCGCTGAGTGAGTGAGGATATCGGAGGCCCATAAAAATGCCGCTTCAGTGGCGTAAAAAGCCAACAGCAACACAACCAATGCGGGGACTGTTGCGCGGTTTTTCCATGGGCTGCGGTGTTCTCTTACCATATAGAAGACACATCTGCTCCGTTAAGGAAAGTAATATATTATACTGAATAATTTATTGTGATTTAATCAAAATCGTCTATTTATTTCAATTTTGGTTATTTCACTTGGGAAAATAGGTTCCAAAGAGATACCCACGGCCGTAACAGACAAACATATTGTTGCTATTATTTATACTATTCCTTTAATCGTCTACGTACATAATATTCGCACATATTCCTTAAAGGCCGGCAACGCACCCGCGGCTTTGAAAAAGCTTGGGGTGTCCATGGGCGGAGGACCGCTTGCCCTAGGTGAGCCTCCTGTTCGTTTGCCACCGTTATTATAAAAAAAATATTATATCAGCTTCTTAAGCTGTTGTTCCTAGAATTTCCCGATATTCCGGGAAAAAATTGTTTGTTTTTTACTAAGGATTTATTAGTGTGAATACAAATTTCAGCGAGGAGGTGACATGGTCGTCTTTAGAACAACGAAACCATATAAGAAGTAAAAGGGATTTCCATCAATTCACATTGCGTTGTATACAGAGTGTTCTAAATGAAAAGCTTGAGAAAAGTCAGGTGGGGACCCAAGTGTTTCGCATCGCATCTCTTCTCTATAAGCATTGTTTGTGTAGGTTCGTATTTACTTTAAAATTTCTTTAGTTGGTAATAAAATCTATGTAACTTCTGTTTTTTATTTTGTGTATTTCATTTTTTATTCTATAGCTGACAACGGAGCAGGTGAGTCTCCTATATGGTAAGAAAACCCCGCCGCTCATGGACAATATATAAAATATTCATATTTATATATTAATAAAATAACCAAATGTTATTGTAGAGTTATTAAATGTGATTTTTTCATGATTGATTGGTTTAATCTGTTTGAGATGTTTATAAGAAGGTTTATAGTGTCTTCCTGTATTGTATGCTCAATTATAATAAATTAATAATCACATGTATAATCTAAAAATCATCAAACTTTATATTTTCTATTAATGGTTCCGATTCTTTCAAAAATAATTGCTTTTAATCATATATCTAGATATTGATTTTTTTATATGGAATAATATTGAATGTACAGTTTAATATTTTTTTTGCCTAGGGCAAGCGGTCCTCCGCCCATGGACACTTCTAGACCATGCAGAGCCGCGGGTGCGTAGCCGGGCTTAAGGAATATGTACGCCCTTTTCTTGAAGGTCCCCATGTCGTACTGGTTTGGATATACGTAATACATATAGTAAAATATAAGAGATGTTTTATGTATTCACTTTATAGATTTCAAGAACTATGCGAGTTTGACGATAACACTGCAATGGGATGCTTGGAGGTGTTTAAGACTTGCATAAGCCTTCTCCTTTCGAACAATTATTCATTTAAAATTGAGAGCGTCTTATCCGGAATCAGTAAGTACAAATTACATACATTAGATAAAACCTTATATGGTTTGGTAATAAAATGTTTTTAAATAACTTCATCCACTTTTTGTATGAACTATATCATATATATGTGTATAGTTGTTTGATTTTCTCTGCTTAAACCTCGTAATTTTGGCTTGAGTGTCCATGGGCAGAAGATTGCTTATCCTAGGTGAGCTTCCGACTCGTTTGCCACCGTTTTTATAAAAAATTATAATTAACATATAACAAATATGACAGCTCTGCCCAGCGATGTTACGCGTTTTAAAAAAAATAGACAAATACAATGGTAGTTATACTTGAAATGGTACTTGTATTGAGTTTCGCTTAGTGAGAGAGGATATCGGAGGCCCTTAAAAAGCCCGAAACACAACCAATGCGCGGATTGTGGTGCGATTGGCCACGTGTGGCCGTGTTTTCTTACCATATAGGAGACCCACCACCTCCGTTGTCCTCTATATTACAAAAACATACTAGTAGTATGTATGTCATTCAATTAATTGAATTAATTTTTTAAATGAAAAACAGTTGTGTCAAATTTCATGTGCAATTTGTATCTATTTTGAACGTATCATAGTTTTAGTTTCTATTATATTTATTTCCAATAATAAATATTGATTATATATTTCAGCTGGTGATTCAGATACAACGCCTTCAATAAATATGTCAGACATACTAAGGCATATCCATTTAGCATTGGTACAGCTAGAAAGTGAAGGGGCGGTGGACGAAAGAGATTCGCTATTGAAGAAAAACTTAGCTTTGCTCATTCAGACAGCTAATATACTTCTTGAAACTAATATCACTGCGTGTCCCGCGCTGCTCTTGGTAATAATATAGCTCTTTTTTTTATAGCGAACAACGGAGCAGGTAGATCTCCTATATGGTAATAGAACACCGCCGCCCATGAGCAACCGAGCCACCGACACAGGCTTTTTATGTAGCTTAAGTGGCACTATTTGAGGGCCTCCGATATCCTCACTCACTCTACAAAACTCAGTAAAAGTTCACGTTCCGTTTCACGCAGAGTATTCTGTGAGCCCGTGGTATTAATTCGGACGAGCCGGTCCTAAACAGTTCGACAACATATGTTCTTATTGAATAAATTATAAAATAAATTAAAATTGTCCGAACCGGGATTCGAACTGAATACGTCGACCTACATGGTACACTTTTAAAACCATTAAGCTATGAGGCTCTCAAAATATTGTCCTTTAAATAATGTATTAAGTTTTTTTAATTACACATTTAGAGAAGTTTGAGGGATTAATTGTTTTTTTTTTGTAAAAATCTACATATCTGTTTAATTAAATTTTTTACTATTTAAATTAAATGTTTGAATTCAATAATATTTTTAAATTATCTTTTAAGTAACTAATGATATATAGAGAAATACGCTGCAAGTTTAAACAAACGAAACCCATAATTGCATTTTTAAATACATTTTACTCAATTTTAATTAATTTTTAGAGTGGAAATAAATGAAATTCTTTATTTTTCAAAAATAAACATATATTAATGCATTATGTTTTTTTACAAACCGGTGTTTGGTTAACTATTAAAAATCTTACTCAGTCTTATTATTAAGTCAAATCGATCATATAATATAAACAAACACTCATATTATTATCCATTTCAAACAGTATTTGCTTTTATATACATCTCCATTCATGTTGGTGTATACAGCTGTAAGAAAAGTTAATAGTCATTTCCAACATAATATTGTAATTTTTTTCAAGACTCAAACTGAGTCTAAATATGTATTCATTTATATGAATTCATGACAAAGTTGTGTATATAAGTTTTTCCGTTTACAGATAATATCCAAGCTAGAAGACTACGTGCATACAAGCAAACAAGACTGCATACCATTAATAGCACCATTATTAGTTGCCTCACATCGAGACCATCGAGAGTCACCGCTTTTGGACCAATTGCTAACAAAACTCACTGTAGTACTGGGTTGTATTGATGTAAGTGAATGTCTTAACATTAGAAATTTTAATTCATCAATTTACAGCCCAAAAATGGTATTATCTAAGAATCTCTGAGATCTATGGTTTAATTTTGATTATTCATAGCTGAAAGTGAGTCGAAGATATCTTCATTCATATATATAAATATATCCAAAGAAAGTATTGCTTCAAAGTTTTATGGAACTTTTTAATATATCTTTTACTATAAAATTTTAATGATGAATACAAATTAAAAAATACTTAACAAATTGAAATTCGTATTTTTGGGGTTAGAACAGATATTTGTTTTCATAGTAAGCGCCACTGTAAATATTAGTTTGTTTTTTACATTAAAAATTGATACAGAGTCTTTGATCCTTATGTTAAAAATTAACTAAACATTCAAATTTTAATTCATAAGGAGGCATGAGTATCAACATAACGTTACAAAAAAATATAAAACATATAGCCCGTGGAAATCCGGAATTCGTTATACTTACTTTTTGGACAGATCTCGTAGTTTGTCTGGAACTTTAATAATTTAGAATACATAACTGCAGGTAGAAGATTCATCAATGATCGAAGATTCAGATGATTTTCCGTCGATCGACTTACGAACAGGACATGCAGTACTAAACAGTATATGTGTACATTTGATCAGCCGTTTCAAATGTATAGAGCACTTGCTCAACAGAAGTAAAGATCTCACCGTGGCTCTGAATAATACAACCCGTTCGAATGAACAACGTTTAAGCAAAGGTATACTGCAATCTATCAAATATCCAAATCATAAAGTTTCACAGTTTTTCTTCAACTTTGCAATTGCCACAATCATGAAAGAGCCGTGATTTTTCGGCTTTTTATGTTCACCGCCGTCCATGGTCAGAGGCGTCACAATCCGCGCTTTGGTTATGTTTCCAGCTTTGTTCGCCGGTTTTACGGTATAGTTTCAACGGCCACCTGTTTCACGCGGGAGCCCGTGGTATCACTTCAGACGAGCCAGCCCATTTAGTGCGTCAACATGCTTCACCCACGGGTCCTGTCTTCTTTCCCCGTTGTACTCTATACAACAAAATAGCTTTTAATTTATCGTTTTTTTTTATTACAGAACTTCTAGAATTATACAAATCCATAGTTCTTCAGTTGTGCGGGATGAGTTCATGGATAGTTAGCATAAGTTCGTTGAGATGTTGCATCGGGGTCGGCAGCGAACGCGTACTGACTTCGTGTACGCGATTCTATACTTTACTTGCGACGCTTCTTAAACAACTGTCGACACAACTCGATGTGGTGCCGATGTTGAGGTAGGACATGTATTTTATAACGTTACTTTATAGTCAGTGTAAACTATCATTATAATAAACATTAAGCCGCCGCTTAAGCTGCACTTTTAAGGGCTTCTGATACTCGCACGCCGAGTATTCGGTGAGCCCGTTTCTTTAATACAAAATTTAAAAAAAATGTATTTTTCTCATAAGTTTTCATTGCATTGTATATGTAAGCTTTTCATCATTTCGAAAATTTTAAATATTTTACTATCTATTGTTCAGGCTCGAGCGTCTGCTGAAGGTGTGCGGCAAGAATCTGTCGGCAGTGACGGACTGTCTCATCACGTACTTGGAGGGTTCGCAAAAGAACGAGAAGGCGAGCAAAATTCTCAGAGATACTAAGATCATACCCCGTCTCGTTCTAGAAGCGGAACAGTTCAGCAAACACGCCATATTACTTGGCAATAAAATCAAGGTTATATAATATTCACAAATAATATTAATCCTACCATTATTATAAACGAGAAATTTTGTATTTATTTTATTCTATAGCAGACAACGGAGCTGGTCTTATATGGTACGAGAACACGACCGTCCATGAACAGCCACGTCAAAGACTGCGCATTGGTTGTGTTGCCGGCTCTTTTTTCCATTTAAGAGGCACTATTAAGTGCCTTCGATATCCTACATACATAAAAAATGTGTTCAATATATTCTAAGTAGAATTCTTGTCATTAGTGATTCGTAATACCTGCATAGTGTCTCCACATATTACCTCAGAGATTCTTGGTTCGAAGCCGGCCATAACAAGACATATTTCGGTACTTTTATCGCCTGTGTACAAATCTTTGGCTGCAAAAGAAAAAGTCTTGAGTTGAATATCTCAATTTGAAATAGAAAAACATAAGCTGTATAAAAAATTAACGCCAAAAAGATTTACAAACATATAGAAGGCCTCTATGTTGTACTATTTACAAATTTTATTATTATATTTTGATTCATGAAGAAAGGAAAAGTTCATTTGCATTCCTACTTTTTGTTATGCCAACAAAGTTCACATTGTCGTGTTTCAAGTCAATATTCTTTATTATTAGGTGGATTACCAGCAGTATCTGTCCCTCGGCACCGCGAGAGACTTCAGAATAAAGGCGCCAATACTAATTGAAGCACTGAACGCTGAAAATGAGGAAAATGGAGATCCCGGTTAGTAATAAAACAATGTATTTTTACCTGAACATTGTTAGGTTGCGTGAGTTTTTCCTTTTTTTATATGTTACGCTTATTTTTTTATTCTTCACAGATATTGATGAAAGCGATTCCACGACTGAAATATTATCACCAGCCGGAAGTGCGAATGAACAAAGTGATGAAGAAAGAAGAAAGCGTAGAAGAATATCTTGATATAATTGTTATAAGAATGTTTCTAAATAAATAAATGTTATTGCATGAATTTATTATTTATTTATTATTGAGTTTGAGTAAAGTGGATATTGATTGCGTGATTGGATTCGCTTTCTCAAATGATATCGCGGTCAACCTCAGATGAACCGTTAAATATCAATTTCTACTTCCGAGTTATGGTATTGCGTAACCATTGGAAAGCTGTGAATAGGACATTTTAGGTCACGCAGTATGTACCTTGTCTTGAATTAAATGAATATTTGTATACATTTTCCATCTACGTAAATAATCTGATAGTTAAAAGTATTTTGTTTATATTTTGCCATTCTATAATTACACATGAATATTTTACACCTGAAAGTTAAATGAATGCTCTAATTATTAGATAAGATTATACAAAACTACACAATTGTATTACATTAAACTATTACAAGTAAAAATGGCATTATTTTTTTAAGCAGGTCCTATATGGTAGAATGGAAATGGAGAACACCGCCGCCAATGAACTACCGCGACTCAGTCCGCGCATTGGTTGTGTTGCCAGCTTGTTACGCCGCTTAAGAGGCAATTTTAACGGCCTCCAATATTCTCAATCACTCAGCGAAACAGTACAAGTACCGTTTCACGCTGAGTATTCTGTTCAGCTGCAGTCCTTAGAAAATGTTCCGATTTACAGCGCCCATGCAATACATTCAGACTAAGCAGACAAAGTATTGATTGATAAAATAACTAATAAGATGAAACTAAAGATATACCTGTATTTTTATTCTATAGCGAGAAACGGATTAGGCGGTTGTCATCCTGGGTAAGAGATCACAGCAGTCCATGGACAACCACGAAACTATCCGCGCTTTGGTTGTGTTGTCAAATTTTTACGCCGCTTGAAAGGTTCATTTCACGCCTCCGATATCCTTACTCGCCCAGCAAAACAAAACAAATAAACTTCACGCAGGTATTCTGTGAGCTCATATTATTGCTTCGGACGAGCTGGCCTAATTATGGGCTAAGCATGTCTCCGTGAGAAATAAAACTATATGTGACATATTGTTTTTGTCTGGGCTGTATTATCCCGCGTCTTTTAAGAAAAAAAGACGCGGGATTAAGTAACTACATACTTGCCGCTGCCACGTACTAGGTAGCAGTTATGGCGCGATTTCGCGGAAGTAGGGGAGGGCGTATGATGGACATTCGCAGAATTTCAAATTGAAATCGCTTCCCGTTATTCAAGGGAACGTTCTCTATAACAGCTAATTTTATAATTAAACGACCAGAAGTGGACAATTTCTGCGAAATATTCAACAGAAAGTGGTTATTACGAGGAACATCGACAATAATTTCCGAAGAATTTTCTCGTGGAAATGATATTTGTTTAATCGACTTTATAAAACCTTTCCATACCATTCGAACTACCAGATTTCTGATCTCTTCCATATAGGTTTATCAAGAAAGTAATTTCTCTAATATTTCTAATAATCATTTTCTTTAATAATTCTAAAATTTATATTTAATTGTAAAAAATTTTTTATCTTTCTGATAAATTTTATTTTCTAAAGAAAACTCTAACGTATATAATATTTACGTGGCGTACGTTAGTTCAGAAACTTTAAATAAACTTTCCATCTAATTTACTTGCTGCAGTCTGGAGATGGCGTATCTAATTAAGTTGTATAGTTTTTGCGTAGTTTTTCGGTATTCCAAAAATATTTTAATAATGCTAAGAACTCAAAGGAGTAAACGTGAAGCTACTGTATATTATTAATTTTATTATTTATCTAAACATTTTTATTATTAAAATTATCTATATTAGATTTATATGTTCCTTGCAATTTTTAATTATTAATTTTTTTTTTATTCTATAGCGGACAATCTAGCAGGTGGGTCTCCTATATGGTAGGAGAAC
>DWCF01005400.1:0-14324 GCA_018230265.1 Delias oraia
AATTACCCTCTGTCATTTTAATTTTAATTATTATTTTAATATCATATAACAATTTTAAAATTTATTTAATTTGGTTATAGATAGATGAAGTTTCGTACAGTAGATTTTTCCTGGTTCCGACATAATTCGAAAGCAGGTGTCATTCTGAAAAAATAGGAATTCGTTATATACAAATGAACTTTACACATTTCTTTTAAATACTTTGTGGGTATTTTACGTTACTCAAAGATAATAGTAAACTACGCGATAAAATAAGTTGTTTTATCGCTGTCATCCGGTAGTAATGTAGCATTGATATAATGTTATCAATCAAGTGAAAGAATGCTGTAGATAGTACGTGAGAAGCTTACCAATGTGAACTTTTCTAATTAAATTTATCTATATGCACTCGTTTTTACCCTCGACTTTACGTACTCCAAAACTTGAATTCATACTTTATTTTATAGAATAGCGGACGACGGAGCAGGTGGGTCTCCTATGTGGTAAAAGAACACCGCCGCCCATGGATAACCGCGCCACAGTCCGCGCATTGGTTGTATTGCCTGCTTTTTACGCCACTTTTAAGGGCCTCCGATATCCTCGCTCGCTCTGCGAAACACAGCACAAGTACCGTTTCACGCTGAGTATTCTGTGAGCCAGTGGTATCACCTCGAACGATCCGGCCCATTTATTGCGTTAGCATGGGTCTCTCATACTTTATTTTTATATATATATATTTTTTAATGGTGTACCTTTTATAAGTTTTTTTTGAAGAATTCATTTTGTTTTTATATCATACGAGTTAACAACGGCAAACGTTGTTTTGTAAAATTTTGTAAATGTTTTGTGAATTAGTAAAGAGATTTTACAGAGACTGTATTTTAATCGTGATTTTTCAGAAATATTTAGAACCTATGTCCACCAGAGATAGTGTTTTTAGATTAGGTTTTGCAACGGTGAAAGATTTTTTAAACTCCGTCAAGTAGTTGCCTATTTAATTCAATCAAAAAAATCAAATATTTTTCTCTTCTAATATATTAGATCTGTCATTAAAACGAATAAAATAATGCGATCTTGGAATTTTAATCCATAAAATGTCGAAATATTTCAAATAAAATGAATATTTTCTAAGTTATAGTAATAAAATCCACTTATTCTTGGCATGAGACCCTTATCTATGCTTTTTTTATCGATTACTTTTTTGTAATAAAACGTTCATTCAACTGAAATAAAATCTACTTGATTACTGCAATTGACTGGTATCTACGTTGAATTAAGATTAGTTAGGCATTTTATAGAACAATATTATAATGATACCGTGTTATTTTTTCTAATCTAAAATATTCAAATAAAATAAAACTTAAAGAATTATTTATGAATGAAGTTAAAAATTCAACTACACTTTCTTTATATGAAAGAGACCCATTCTGCATCGTTTCATATAACATTGTAACGTAAGAAATGGAGGTGTATGATTCTGTTTTATAGGTTCATTCTCGTCCTAGACATTGGTTTGAGATAGTGGTAAGTAACATTTGTCCATTCGCTGAGAAAGCCCACTATGCAAACAAAACTGACCTGTCAAACGATTATCACAGTTCATTATTAATAGTAATAATGCTGCCATATTTGTTATACTTTATCGCTGTCTATTGTTAATCTGTGACATGGTTTTGCGTGTTATTGATATAGACTTAAAGACTGCTTTCTATACAGCACTTTAGTAACACTTCGCACATGTGACTATATTAATTAATCGAAGTAGGGTTACATTTTTCTACTTTTTCGGGAATGTAACAAATTACCTATATAAAAACAGAACGCTCCAACATGCCATACGTTCAGACTGAGACCATTACTATAAAACTTGACTTTAAGCTTCACATTGCATTGAAATTTTTGTAATGACAACTGACATTTATCATTTTGGCATTCAAATATGTCTGTGTGAAATGATTTGCTTACAATTTTTGCTATTTTGCAGTGTCTGCGGTCTGCGTCCGCCTGTCTCCGGTTACAGTTAATAATTCACGATTATCATACTAATGTTCGGGCTATTATTTTATTTTACAATTGTGTTCGATTTAGAACTATCGCCATTGTGATCACTTAGCTGACATTGTTTCTCTGGACAGTAGTGAGCTAAAGTGTAATTTAATCTAACTACTATTTGTAATGGCAGTAGCATTTACAATTGTCCTTAAGGCAGATATTTTATAGGTACATAAAGTGTTGGTAGTATTACTTAAGCGATGAACAAAGTGATGAATAAGATACAGCTACAACATAATAATGGAGAAAAATATCTCTTTGATTATGAGGAAATTTTTGTTTTAACGTACAGACGCATTAACTACCTTTTATAAATGAATTTGTATTAAATTAAGTCAAATAAATTTGAAAAAATAGGTTCACTGTTTACTTTAAATTGAAATCTTATATATTTTTTCGTTTATAGTAGTAAAGATTAACTGCAATTAGCTTTTGATTTTTAAGTGCTAGATATTCTTGGGTATTAGGTGATTATAACAAGTAGACATAAAAAAAGAAATAAATAAAATGGAGGTTACCTGCCTTAAAGAAAAATCATATCACAGAAAAAGACCATGCCAAGTATTACGGGACTTTGTCTTGTATGAGAAACAATTGTTTCTTGATGTTAAGTCGTGAATTCCCATAGAGTATCAAAATGAGGTCAGAGTGTATTTAACTCACTGCTCACTGTACCTTTATGGTTAGTTACTTTGATTTCTAGATATGGTTTGAATGGTGACTTGGTTTGCGCCCTCAGCTATTACAATTTCTCTTCTTGCCTAGGGCTGATTCTAAGAATTCGTATTGAGTCTAAAAATATAAATAAATTTCAAAGCTTCAAAAATGCCGGCAACAGTACCAATGCGCGGACTGTGGTGAGGTTGTCCATGTGCGGATCTTTTATCATATAGGAGAGCCATTTGCGTTGTCCGCTATACCATAAATAATATAAATCAAAATTTATAATATCTCTTCAAAGTGCGTATAAAATTTTAAACAAACTTGGCATAAAATATAAGGAGGCCTTTTTTGAAAAATCGAAGCTTCAAATCTGAGCTATTGCGTAATTAAATATCTAATAGAGGTACATATGTGATTGATGTTGTCGTCAGTCGTCTAAACTATTCTAGTAAGGATTATTATTAACATTAATATTGTCTGATGTGTACTGTAATTAGCATAGACCGGGTAAACTTTGGGAGTTTCAGTGACGCGCGTTTTTAAGTATATAGAAAAACAAGCGTTTCTCTGTAAGTCTGTTGAAATCTCTGTATGTATGTATGTCTGTGCAAACTCAGTATGTTTATCACACAAAGCCAACGTAAATAAATAGATCATTTAGTATATAAAGTATTTTTGTTTTGATATCAATCCGCTTCTTTTTCAAACTGTGAATGAATTAAAACACTTTTAACTAATTTACCAAAGATAATAACAGAGAACATTTCAAATAGAAAATTATAAATGGAATGAAATCACATAATAAACTGAAATAGTAAGCTGTTCATACAATAGTTTAACAAAAGACACTGCAAGTGACAGCCCTATTAACCCTTAAAGGTCCTGCAGTGACGTTCACAATGTTAATCGTGTACTAGGTACGCAATTATTTTCAAAGTTATGTACTTTAGTGAGCATCTTGACGAATATTTTCTATAACAAAGATGAAAATAATATATAACTCATGCTTACTCACAGAATACTCAGCGTGATTCGGTTGTTGCACTTCTGTTTCGCTGAGTTAGTGAGGCCCTTAAAAAATGCGGCTTAAGTGGCATAAAAGTCAGCAACACAGCCAATGCGTGAACTGTCGCGCGATTGTCCAAGGGCGGTGGTGTTCCTTATCATTTACAAGACCAACCTGCTCCGCTGTCCGCTACACCATAAAACACGTCTCTTAAACTCATCCCATACATTATTATATTTGCTAAAGAAGATATTTTCTTCGTGTTCTGTAGTTTTTGCAATAACCTAGATATCAGCAAGAATTACAGAAAAGTTTAGCCACGTTTATAAAGCATTAATATCAACTAATATTCTAAATTATACTCACGAAACGTTGCAGATCTCATACAGAACCTTGCTCCATTGTGAATATATGGCACCTTTCTCGTTTGTGGTTGGTTTCCTTAGTCAATTTCCTTTGCTACTGGTCACACAAATTTGTTTCTATTTTATACCAGGCTTGAACAGATATTTTTTAACGTTGGTTTTTTTATATTTTTTTTATTCTTTAGCGGATAACGGAGCAGGTGGGTTTCCTATTTGCTAAAAGAACACCGCCGCCCATGTACAACCGCGCCACAGTCCGCGCATTGGTTGTGTTGCCGATTTATGCCAATTAAGCGGCAATTTAAGGGCCTCCGATATCCTCACTCATTCTGCGAAACACAGTACAAGTATCGTTTCCCGCTGAGTGTTCTGTGAGCCCGTGGTATCACTTTACACCGACCCAATTAGTGCGTCAACGTATGCTTAAGCATTGCTCTCCCACGGGTTAAATCATTTATAATTATAAAAGTGCTTACTTATATGGAACATATTACGTTAGAAATCTAAGACTCAATCTTATGTCTTTTATCTCAACTAGATTCTAAGCCATATTTAAAACGACTCATTGTTCAATTATAATCCGTAAAAGGTTTGTAATATGCACCATTTTTGTTTATCAACTGCTTATCAGAAATTTAACATTTCAATAGACTAGCTAAACTAGTAATTTGTTTTGTTTTGTTATCATTTTAGGCAAATTTATGATATCGGCGCTCTAATGGTTGATTACAGGAAACTTTATTGGTATTTGTGAAGTAATTTAGTTGAAGGTTCTGTGTAATGACTCTTTTATATACTGACGCGTATTTGTTAGTTAATCTTAAAAATTTACAATCCTTTGTTCGTTTAATTAAAGTGTTTACGCACTTAATGAAGTAAATTTTATTTTTATTTATTGGTACTGTTTAGATTTTATATATAATTTCTATAATTATAGTATTATAAATTAATTATGTTTCAGTAAATCAATATTTAAGTTATTCAGTTCGATTTAAGATACTTATCGTAAGACATTTGTGTTAAATTGTGCAATCTATTGGTTTGTAGGTTCTAAATATTGTACCAGAGCGATAAGATAGGGTGATGTAGTGCCCAGAATGGATTTACTTGTATTAGGAATGTCACTTGTGATCTGTGTCAAGATATTTAGAAAAATTACGACATAATTACTTGTATGATAATAATTTTTTTCTGTTAACGCTTTCAATGGCAATAACCACGAAATTTTAAGAAAAATAAAAATCATAAATCTATGTGCTAGTTTTAGGTGTATATTTTACCTAATGCAGTTAAATTAAATTTAAATGGTATTTATTAAAATTATATTAAAATTAAATCATCGTTACTTAAATTATTATTGAAATAAAAACAGTTTTACATATGAAATATCTTCTAAACATTTATTGAAAAGACAATTATTGTTTCAGTTTAAAATTGTTATAGTTTTTAGTTTTAGTTTCATTCTTTTTGAACAAACACAATTTGCATGTTATATTTTACCTTAGTTTTACTATAAATCTTCATACAATTAAATTTCAACAAATCTTAAAACTTAAATCAATTTACAAGAAATCTTATTTACTTAACGTACATTTAAAGTATGTTTTAATTAATACTTAAATATTCTTTTATTGTTCAGGAGTTTATTTATAAAATTACGTGATTCCACTGTTTAATTTAATGATAAATAGAATCAAATTGCAAACAATGTATTCGAAACTTCAAATATAATAATTATCTCTAACTTATTTCCAATATATAAGGATTAACCAATTAATTTATATTTATATGGAATATCCTTATTCTTGGTATGTCTATTCTGAACCCATAAATTCCGCTTTTACTCTAGGCAGTAACTGTTCCAATGTTTTGTCCACAATACTTGACTAAGAGTCAGTAAATCTATGTCGGTATCACCGACATTGTCAAAGGTCGACCTACTGGATTCCATAGAACAGGTTCATTTGCCGTTTTATATTCTGTGCCTTTTTGTTTTTTACTAGCGACCTTCATGGTAATGACGTTACCTGTTTTCTTTTTAAACTAAGTGTAATTTTGATAATTACGATCATCACAACAATTTTTCACGATGATTTTACTTTCCGCGAGTAGATCTTAGATCACAGATCTCAAATATATATCAATATATATAATGTTATTGTTTTCTAAAAAAAAGGCCAATTGCGTTTCTCTGTATAATCAAAACAACTACATTTTAAGGCCTTACATCTAGTCTTATAAATTAACAATTATGTGAACAATATAAATTAATATTTCCTACAATGATTCTTTTCTGATTATAATGACATCTTGTCAAGTGTTGACATTTAGGCTTTGTCTATGCTAGATAAAGAAAACAGTCTTACATAATAAGGAGTCCAAGGTTTTATTTATATATTCATGTATTTTATATGATATTTTATTAAATGAATGGTTCTGTGTAAATGTAATATAAGTTAATATAACTTAATTATTCAGTCACATTTTGCAGCAGGAATAGAACAGGTATTTTTTTTCTTTTGCAGATAAAAGAAATAAAAAATATGTTTTTAAACATGAAAGAAATGTACTTTACTTTGTTACAATGCACTTTAACTGTAAAAAAAGTGGAAACCCTATTTACATCGTTCATATTTGTATGTTTATATGTTTTTTTTATTTGATGTGTATTTTAAAAGGTAAATGTATACTTTTAAATTAATATATTATAGAGTTACGGATACTATAAGAACAATTACGTGAAATATTACGAAATAAACATGCTGAAATAAAAATCTTACTGTTATAGATAAACACAACAGTGAAACCGCGGGAATATAATGTTTGGAACTCGCATTGTTTTCTTAGTAAGTGATAATTTGTTAGGAAAGTTGCCGAATAGAGAAATTCGTTTATCTGTTGCGTGTGAAATGTTCTACTCTCTAACAAATTATATAATTAAAATCTAGTCTATTTACCTATGTCGTAATATATAAAGTATAGAAAATCTTCATTTTATTTTGAGCGGTTTTAAAAATAATTTTTGTGAGATATGTATATTATTAAAAAAGGCTTACTTATTATATTTTTTTAAATATAGTATAGCGGACAACGGAGCAGGTGAGTCTCCTATATATTAAGAGAACATCGCCGCACATGAACAACCGCGCCACACTTCGCGCATTGATTGTGTTTCCGGTTTTTTACGCGACGCGTTGCCGGACTCTAAGGAATATGTACGTTCTTTTCTTGACGTTCCCCAAGTGGTATTGGTATGGAATTAATCTTGCTGGCAGCTAATTCCACAGAGCGGTGGTGCACCGCACAATATGCCTTAAAAAACGTTCCGTTGTGGAACGACAAACATCAAGGAGATTACGATGAAAAATACCACACCTGTGGGATAGCTTTGAATACTTGAGTCAAATGTATGTATATATGTATGTGATATATGATACTGAATATTTACAGTGGATTTCACTTTGCAGAGTGTTTGTAGACGGAAAGTAGCGTGGCCTAACGCGAAACGCAATTTAATTATGTTTACTTTACATTCGAAAGTGCGAAATTTGATGGTCCTCCAACAGTCTTAGGAATAATTATGTAACTATAAAATAGAAATGACTGTCTTTCATATTAAGATACTACGATGACCAGGCACTTAGCTTTTGAATTTTATACACTATGGTCTCCTACCAACATAAAAACAGACCATAAACATATTGTAAGTTGTTATATGTAACCTTTGTAAAAATAAAAAAAATGTCGTTATAACTTTCAACAATGTTTATTAAAAATATCTTAAAATTGCAGTATTAAAATCAGTAATGTATATTATAATTGCCGCAATAATGGTGCATAAGAAGCTTTCGGTACTGGCGTCTACAATGTTTTTATTTATTAAGAAGTGAGTCAAGGTCCTTGTCTACAGTTCTAAAGCAATACAACATTTATCTTTTTCGCAGAGGTGGTCCAAATTTATTAGATCTTTTTATAGATTTTAGATGAATCTTGAGAAACGATTTACAATGTGCAAAAGAACATAATACCGTTTGAAATATTCTTTCAATTTACGATTGGAATTGATTAAAATATCTACCTACATACAATCTACATTTTCGATTTCGCTGGCTATTGTCATACTAATTATTTCATGATATAAGAAATGTCTTGAAAATCTTAATTATTTGTTTAGTACATAAATACAGGAAAAGCCTTTCAAAAGTCAATCTTATTGCCAATAAGGAAAATAGTATAAACTAACATCGTTTCAGTGCTATGTTCGTGTAAAAGTTTTGTGCTGAGTGTTATAAGTTATATTGATAAGTTATCTAGTTTTTTTATTTATTTCACTATTACTAGTTAACAGGCTGATACCTATAATTTGTTCATATTCTGTTGTATCCACTTTATCATGTAAAATGTGTCTCGTGTCTAGACTATGCAAAAACTTGCAAATATTTCATCAATGTATAAATATAGGGTTAATACGTGGAAAGTATAAAATTTCCCATATATGATGACATTTATTACGACAGAACATTATCTGGTAAGGTTTCGAAATACTCTTTAGAACTTTAACTCTTTTAAAGGATTAGTATAAAACATTTAAAAAATTCAAATTATGTTAGTATCATGTAAATATTTGTCAGACAAACAAATGTGAAGATTGAGCTCAAGCTATTTCAAATAAAAATGTAACTAACAAATAAATCATATGTTAAAAATAGCATAATTTACTTGTAAATAAGGGTAGTTCTGGAATTCTCTTGGGCGATTTAGCAGTGATACAGTCCGAACCGGCAGTGGTATTTTCCTAATTTCTGAGATGACTCCAGTTTTAGTTAGCTTCAAATAACATTATAAAATGATAATTAATAACCTCTATGATCCTATATTAAATCAATTACAATTGTTTATTTTTTTTTAATAATTTACATATAGATACAGAATAAATAAAGTTAATAAACTTTATTTATTCTGTGTTTTAGCGGTTAGACTTGTCAATTACTTTTCTAATTTCTGTTATGTAACAAGCTTATACGGTAATAGAACGTTAAAAAATAAGTAAAACAATGTTGTTACCCCCATAGAACAAATCAATTTTGTATTTTATTTTACGATCACTAGAGTTTTTTTTTAAATAATCACATTATATGTAATCTATAACATTTTTATACTGTATATTATGCATAGCAATTAAAACGTGTATTGAATATTCATGATTTGCTTCTAAACGAATCATACATTCGCTAATTGATTGACGTGTGAATACGTCACGATAAATAATCACTAATGCCCGTTTTGCTCATTTGCCTTGTTGCTTAATTATTCTGTATCGCGCGTGATATCACGACTGCGATGATTTTATCAGTGTTTAGAATCTGTAATATATCCAAACAAAAAATGTCTCTATATAACCTTACTTTTTCAATATATAACGGATAATGAGAGACGGGTTACCGATGGTAAGAGATAACCGTCGCTCATGGATGCCAATCTGTGCCTTGGCTTGTCGGCTTTTCGCGGTGTAAATTGATGTTTCTCCGATTTCCTCACTTAGTGAATCATAGTGCTAGAAATATTTCACGGTGGTACATTTTAAATGTTTTACAAAAACAGATAACGCACCTTGAAATTTAATACACAGTAGTAAAAGAGGAGGATTTTATGCGTACCTCGGACTAGGCAATTTTGCTTGGAACCCGTCCCAGCTTGCTTAATAGCAGATTGGTCATAAAATTATCGAATTTTAGAAAAAAACACAATATACCTATTACATACCAAAGAGTTTCTTATAATTTAATTATTATTACTATTTAAGTCTCATTTTCATAAGTAAACATTAATACGAAAACTGTCGGTTATGTTTTTATTAATAATTAAACGATATTCAATTTCGATACTCAATTATGAAATTCAGTTGCATGTATTAAATCATACCTACATGAACTCAATTATACACACATATATTTACTTTCGGATCATGTGCTGTATTAAACCACAAAGTTTTAAATATTTCAATTACAGAATGTAATACTTGACCGTGAGCTGTCGAAATTTCTTAATTCATTTACATAAAGGAGTCAATTTAGTTATTAAATTCACGATAACTGTATTTAACGTGTCTCCGGGTTGTTAAGCTTATAAAATTTAATTGAAACTAAATGGTTACATCAATACTTAAAGTAAACATTTAATATTATAATATTTACTGATTATATTACGGGCCAAAGTGTAAAACTATATTATTAACTTAAGGTATATTTTTATTAAAATCCTTTTTATTTAATAACATATAATTTTGTTTTAGTTTTTCAGTTATTGTGAATCCACGTTTCTACACTCTTCAGTTTGTTAAACTTATGAATATACAAAGCTACAAAAAATAGTTTTTACAGAGACGGCATTTTTAAAAATAATATAACCATATTATGACGTAACTATATCAGTTAAACATATGCCGTTGTGATATTTTTTGTAGATAATTGTATATTCGGCAAATCTATAAATAATAATATTTGCAGTGCACACAAGATATTTGTAAGTAGCTTTTAACACCTTGGGTAATATTGTTGGCGGTTTAGTAACGATCGCTAACTTTTGAAAAATATACTATGCACTATGTTTACCGGAAATATTTCAATGGTGAAAGAATTTTAAAATCCGTCAAGTTGTATGGAATCTTGTTCAATTATTTATTTTGGAGAGCCATCAGCCGAATTTATAATTTATTCGATCTTTTTGAAGGGCTTGACTGTGGCCGAGCGAGTGTCTTAATACTGTCGCACCCGTGGAGACTACTAACGCACTAATTGGGCCAGCTCCTCCGAAGTGATACCACGGGCTCACAGAATACTCAGCGTGAAACGGTACTTGTACTGTGTTTTGCAGAGTGATTGAGGTTATCAGAGGCCCTGATAAATGCTGCTTAAGCGGCGTGAAAAGCCGGTAACACAATCAATGCGCGAACTGTGGCGCGGTTGTTCATGGGCGGCGGTGTGTTCTTATCATATAGGAGACCCGCCTGCTCCGTTGTCCGCTATAGAATAAAAATTTAAACAACGAAATCTTTCCTCCTTATAACACGAGAATAGAATAGATTAAATAATTAACTTATATTTAACCAGCATTCGCAAAGTAAATATGTAGTATAAATACTGTTAAATTAACTGTTACAACATCGTTTTACATATATAAATTTTGCATGATTAGCAAGTTTATTTTGCAATTGTTTTTATAAATGTAGATATGACGTTGTACATTATTTTTGTCACGTATGCCAAAGTCATTATTACGCTTACATTTTGTGATGTTAGAACAGATATAATTTAGCATTGTTGCAGTTTTCTCTCTAATTATTCCAAACAAAGCAAATAAATAATAAAACAAGTCCTAGTTGTATGATTTTATTGAAGTCTGTTAAGAATTATGATTACCTTTCGCACCAACTGTGTTCGCAGCGAGCTGCCCCGGTCTCCCACCCAGTCCGCGTTAAACTGTCAGGACCTGGTCACACAGCGAGTAGTCCATTAAAAAAACTGTGTGTTTAAGTGAGGATAGCTGGAACAAGTACCAACCGTTTTTCAAGATAAAAGATACAATATCTAATATCGCTTGATTGGTTTGGTCTTGCGCCCGTGGGAGAACCATGCTGAAACATATGCTAGCGCAGTTATTGGGCGGGCTCGTCCGAAGTGACACCACGGGCTCACAAAATACTCAGCGTGAAACGGTGGTTGTATTGATTTCGCTGAATAATAAAGGATTTCGGCGGCCCTTAAAAATGCCGCTAAAGTTGCGTGAAGCCGGCAACACAACAAATTTGCACATTATGGCGCGGTTGTCCAAGGGCGGCGGTGTTCTTTTACCATAAAGGAGACTCATCTGCTCCGTTGCCCGCTAAAACAAAAAAAAGGTGAAACAACTTGTACAACATAACGAACATACTATTTTTAACTTTAACAATAATTTAGCGTTGTTCAATGACATAACGTTGTGAATATCTCTTGTCAAGGAGATAATTTTTGACAAAATGGAAATGGTCCTCCAGTATGAAAAATGAGTAGAGGTCTTATAAGAGTTAGACCTATAGTATAACGTGAACTTATATGGAATGCGAGGTTTCTTGCTAAGTGATAGTCATAATACAACATTTAACACATCACCTATACAAGTGTTTTAACTGATGGTAGTGCATTTCTTTGACTTTCCAAACTTTCCCTTGTCGAATACTCAAAACCATCTGCTTTATTACTCCGTTTTTGGAAATTATAGGTTGTCGAAGGTCAAGAATGTGACTTTCATACGGAAGAATCATTGTAACGTATAATATGAACGAAACACAATCTTTATGAATCATTATTACATTCAAATATGTAAATACATATTTGAATGTACATTAGTAAATACTAATGTATGTAATAATATTAAGTAATCATTTTAATAATTAAATTTACTGTTTTTGTTATTTCATTAATTATTTAAACAATATTTATGTTGTAATTTTGTCTCTGTACTCGCATAGAGCTTAAAAAAATCTCAAATCATCCACTCGTGAGATAAACATTATCAAATCAAGATCCGTGCAAAAACTAAAGCCTTATTATCGCCTTGGTTTTATCTACATCTGATATGTTGAAATGACAACTCTATCCGATTGCAATAAGGTTTATTTTAGAATATTTTGCTTTTTAATATTAAGAATTTTCCCTACTTAAAATGCGTATAATGTTTCCACAAAAAACCGAATGTATAAATTTAGATGATAAAGCTAATATGGAGTTCGTTTGTGTTACCCCGGTTCATTCTAAGAAGAATTATGACTCATTAAAAACATCTACCGGAATTGTATGAGTAGGTACATAATAATTATAATGTATGATTTTAGGTACATATAAAATTTATATTTAGATATTTAAATATATAACAATTAATTTGTATTGTATAACAGTTGCACAAGAGACACAGAATAAATACAGTTGGTTGTTCTATTTTAAATTTTCCATAACGCAAACATTACAGAAAATTAGTGGGTTTAATTTTCCACTTTTTAATTGACCATTAGGGAAAGCAAATACTAAACCACAAACTCATTGACATTAACTGTATCTCAATAAATAACTAATTGTTTCTTCATTTGGTATTAATGGACTTCAGTGTCGATAAAAGTATTTATTACAGATATAAATCAGATATTTAACGATATTTCCTTCTTGTGAATGAGGGCTTTTGTATCTAAAGGGATTTACCTAATTGAAACTACACGGCTTACTCTACAAGGAAGTTACAAATATTGAAATTTTAATGACTTAAAATAAAAATTTCACATAATTATATGATTTCAACAATGAGTTCTTTAATTCACTGTGCATTTTTGTAATTGTAAGAATTAAAAGTTACATTGATGGTATAAAATATCCACATTATTTATTAACGTTGCTTAATTTAAGACACTAATGTGCATTTAACCAGTGAGAGACTCATGTTAAAGCATATGATAATGCAATTTTTGGGTAGGCTCGTCTGAAGCGATACCACGGGCTCACAGAATACTCAGCCTGAAACGGTACTTATACCGTGTTTCGTGTGAGTGAGGATATCGGAGGCAATTTGAAAGTGCCGCTTAAGCGGCGTAAAATGTCGGCAACACAACGAACGCGCGAACTCTAGCACGGTTGTACGTGGGCGGCAATGTTCTTTTACCATATAGGAGATCTGCTCCGTTGTCCGCTAAGGCATAAGAAATGTAATTGCAAAAAGGAGAACACAAATAAATTTTTGAAAAAGTTTGAAAATAGCTAGTTTATAATATTAACTTTAAATGGAACTTTTTGGTTTAGGATTACCATCATAGCCACTTTTAATTTAATTTATACTTTGTCTCGTCAATCATGTCAAGTGATTAAAGAATTTTCGAATCGAACTTTTCATACCCACGTCAGTTGACCAACAAATCTACACGACATTTCTTATGAAATATATTCAAATTCAGTAGTATTATTCACTCATTATCAATAAAATTTAAAATTTTAAAAATTTATTTCTTTATCATAATATATTTTACTGAATACTGAGTTTTTCATACTTCAATTTAATACTATTATGGGACAGCGAAAAATCGTATCGTTTTTAAGAATGGATGAGAAGCCATCAAAAGTTTTAGGGTACTTTTATAACATAATTAAATAGATTACTATATTGATTATATTAATGTGTACACCTGTATGATATTTTAAAAATGTTTGGTTTTTAGAATTGAATTTAATAGAGTCAGGTGA
>DWCF01005401.1:0-14323 GCA_018230265.1 Delias oraia
ATTATCAATTATTATTGACACAAGTACTGTAAATATATACAATGCATTTAAAGAAATCCACATAACCTAATACTTGGAATAGGTCGTTTTATCTTTTTTTATGGTATAGCGGACAACGGAGCAGGTGGGTGTCCTAAATGAGTGAACAGCGCCGCCCATAAACAACCACGCAGCAGTCCGCGTATTGGTTGTATAGCCGGCTTTTTACAATGTTTAAGCGGTATTTGTAAGGGCTTCCGATGTCCTCATTCACTCAGTGAAACACAGTAGAAGTACCGTTTCAAATACAGCTAAAATTTCACGTTGAATTGTTTGATGTTGTTGCACGCTTGTTCGAATTGACCAACATATAATCATTCCGTAATTTAAAATATATTTATATATATTAAAATATTTTTGATTGACAACTAAACTAACCTTTTGTCATCTTCTTAACGGCATGTTTCGCATCATCCCTCTGTCTTCCAACCCCGTATAGAAGTATATGTCTCTGATTTGCATCGTGGGGGGTGTGCTCTGGCTCAGTGGGGGGCAAAGGGAAGTGCATAGTGTAATGGTAATGCCGAGACACTGTTCCACTTGAACTTGACCCGTTAGAGCTTGTTGGCCGGATGCCTGTCGATACAATACAAAAAAGATTGATGTCTATTCCTATGTATATTACATACATAGGAATAGGCCAGGGTAGGTTAGCGACAAATTGCGGAATCAATTAGTTGTGCCAGAACATAACCTGACAAAATCCGGTCGGTTTATATTATGGACCCCGCGTACTTAGGCAGACTGTCCGAGTCGGTTAAGAATGCAGCTTCCACTGCAAAATTTGCGGTGGCAGTTGCTAGAGGTGTTCTATACCGTGGAGGAGTTGTTCAAAGTCCCAATTGTGTAGAACAAATAAATATATAATAAAATAATGTAATAAAATAATATATAATAAAATAAAATAATGTAATGGCATGTAACTTTTTTGTTATAAATAAATAAATTTTATTGTAGGCGAACCAATTGCACGCGATATAATATTTTGTCACGTGTTCAAACAAGAGAAAGTTCGATGCTTTGTTGGATGAAGTTTATGATTATTTTCTAAATAATCAGAAAGTCAACATTTTTTGATGGCACGTAGATGATCCCATTTATTTTAAAAAAAACGGAACGTTGCATAAAGGTTCGCCTACCCTGGTATAGGCTATAATAATATTTCAAGGAAATATGTTGCAACCAAAATAAATAACCCATTGATACATTTTCTTTTCTTTTCTTCTGATTATTTTCAACTTCAGAAACCGGAACTGAAAAACTCTTTGAAAAAATATTTTCTCTATGTATCCATAGAGAAGATAAATATCAAAAAATTTGAAATAATAATTGTTTAAAAGATACATGTTTTTTTTCAACATAACAAAATGACACACCTGGAACGGACATAGGACCCATGCCAATCGTCTGCATACCGGGTATAGTCATTCCACCAGCGCCCATCATTGGCGAATTAACACTAGAAATAAAATTTTCATGGTAAATATATAATGTTATTTTTAATTTTAGCAATAAAGATTCAATTGTGTTTCTCTATAATAACAAAAAACAACATTTACAGCCCTTACTGCTAGTCTTATAAATTAAAAATTATGTGTACAATGTAAATTATAAATTCCTAAAACAATTAGTTTCTAATAAAACAATATAATGACATCTAGCCTTTGTCGATGCTAGATAAAGAAAACAGTCTTATTTAATAAGGTGTTCAAAGTTTTCTATATATATATATATATATAGGCACGAGATCGAAAGACGATCTCATAAAGATGGCGGGGGAAAATGCTGGATCCAGATCGCTCAAGATCGCAAGAGGTGGATGTCTTTGGGGAGGCCTATGTCCAACAAATGTATATAAATCAGCTACATCAATACATATATCACGATCGCTTACCTATGCGAGGTTTCACCAGGATCCTTGGGACTATCTGGTGCGTCCAGCGAGTTCTGCTGATCTACCTTAATGTTCTGCAGTAGTTTGTCCAAATCATCATCGATTTTAGAATCATCGAGATCCATTCGTACATTTTCCTGCAAGATGATTTTTATTTCAATAAAATGAATTTGACTAAAGTAACGTATGTTTTATATATTACATATGAAGGCGCCTTGGTGTATCGAGAGTGTCAAGAAACGTCAAAAGTGACATAGACATCAATCAAAGAGCGTTTTTTCTAGACGTTTCTTCACTCTGACACAACCCCGTACTCTTTTATGCGTGAGAACGAATGGATAATAATCCATTTGCATCGCGCTTCTTAAAACGTGCTCAGTGGAGAGCTCTCTTTAATTATTGAAATCGAATGTGCTGATTATAATAACGTAACTATTTTGTGTCATCGAGTATTGTTATCCTTAAAAAAAGTGGTATTAATTCTCCTCGCCCGACAACCCACGACCGCTCGACATTTGATGAACTGCAAATAAAATGGCCTAGTCCCTTCCAATATATAAATAAAAATATAAATGTACCAGAACTTTGTATTACTCTAAATAACCCACGATGTAACGAAATGGGGTCTTTCTTACTTTTATATGGTTTTTATCATACCAGTGATGAATTAAGAGCACTGCCTCTACTGGGAGGAAAGAACCTTACGCTTCTAGCAATTTTCTTCATATATATTTAACTTTACGACATAACATCAGTTATTATATTAATAGAGAAAACAAATAATTTACCTCCATTTTGGGCTTTAGATCTATACCACCAAAGATATCATCGTCCATATTATGAGAGGTTGCACTGTTGGCAGGCTGGGCTACTGTATGACTACCCGCGCCTGGTGTTACTGTTGGCTCGGTTGGAGATATCAAATCACCTATAATATCTAGTATATTAACCATATATAAAAATTAGTTTCACGAAAAATATAACGCGATAACTTTATTTATAAATTACAATACATATAAAGACGATCACCGAAACCAATATAATCATCAAATAGTAACGTCTGATACGCAAAAATACAATGAATATGTATAAATGAAATTCGGCAACGCACCCGAGGCTCTGCAAGGGCTAGGGGTGTCCGTGGGACCGCACTAGGTGAGCCTCCTGCTCGTTTGCCACCAGTGGTGCAAAAAAATGAATAATACAAAAGAAGAAAAATAAATATCAGCATGAATTATAAAAATAAATATATGTCACTGTCTACAAACGAAATTTCATTCAAGAGTCTTACAGCGTAATAGCGTATAAGTTTGAAATAAATAATATTAAAAAATTTAAAAGAATCTATAGCAGACTATAACATTAACGTCGCTTATTTGTTTACTGACCAACTAGTTTATTCATTTATAATTAATAAAAATGATATAAGATATGAAGCGTGAAAATTATTTTAAAACTGGACGTTCAAAATAAAGTAAGCATAAAAATATAATGTAGTCCAAAGTGTCCACAAAGACGCCACTATCCACATGATCACTGATTAAGTATTAATGGATTAGCTTAACATAACTTTTTTCAGGTCGCGGGCAACCGCTGCATCCAGATCGCTCAAGATCGTAACAGGTGGACGTCTTTGGGGGAGGTCTATAGGCAGTGGACTTGAATAGGCTGATGATGAATGATGATGAACTTTTTTCATAATAATTTATATATATTTTTAATGAATACTTGCTGTGAGACCATACGGTCCTGACAGCTTTAAATAATTTATATTTTAACGAATTATCTACCATTTAGGGTGAATTAAAATATTCCAAGCTTGTAAAACTTGATGATTTTACGATGCATACTCGATACTGCAAATTCTTCAATATAACATTTGCTTGGAAACTATTTGAACATGGACGCGATACTTACCTCTCGAAATAAGTGTACACATATAGGCATCATGTGAGAAAACATCACGTCGAATCAATTCTCCAAATAAATGTACCAAGTTCGCAAACTGCTGACGATTCCCTGGCGCGGCATTTGGGCTTTCATCTATGTACAATATAATATAAACCTCAATTATTACTTACTCTGCTTATTGAATATTTTAAATGTACATAATTTAAAATATAATTCACGATAAAAGACCAAACAAATATTATAAAAATATTATAAATGTCTAAATTGATTTTGTTTCAGGTGTTCGGTAATCAAATTCAGGAAATATGCTTAATGAATTAATAAATAGATAAAACAAGTCGTTTGTACTACAAAGCATCCTACAAACAATCTTCCTACAATCCTTAAGAAATTTTGTCGCAAATTCGTTGGACTCTCAACGTATGCATTCTTCATAATCTTTTCAGGCGTAAGACTTCTACTGCTGGACATAGGACTCCCTTTTGGATCTCCATGCATACTTGTACATGCATACGTGACTTTGAATTTAAAAAGTCACCAATCAGCAGATGTTTAAAATTATTTTTTATATATCCGCGCCAGATATAATGATGAGTAACGCGCACCTGCGTTTGCGCTATAACAAGCCGTGGAACCAGTAATTAGGATTAGTCACGCGCACCTGCGTGGTGTCTGCACGTGCAACGATGACTATACTCCTCCTTGCCTGGGTACTATTCAGTCTAGCTTGGACCTCTTTGGGTAGTCGCTACGCTGTATTACGAATAAACAAATATGGAAGAACTTGTCAAGTTTTCTTTCAATGATGAATCACCATCAAGAAAACAATAATGGTCATCTTACCCATCCATAACACTTCTGAGGCCCTCGCGCCGTTGTACATAATCATTGAAAGGTGTCGCCACAAATAAGTATTTTAAGGTATATAGAAAATCATAACGTACACACAGATATTACATTAAAAAGATAAGAATAACTTACCTAGCACAGGTGCATCGCTATCCAGGAAGCGTAATAACAAATTCTGGAATAAAGGTGGCCCGTTGTAAAGTCCTATCGCCGAGTTTATTGACTCTTTGTCATCAGACCCTTAATAGAAAAATATAAGATAGAATCTAAGCAAAATTTAAACCATGCTGACGCATTAATTGAGCCGGCTCGTCGGAAGTGTTACCACGGGCTCACAGAATACTCAGCGAGAAACGGTACTTATACTGTGTTTCGCAAAGTGAGAATATCGGAGGCCCTTAAAAATGCCTCTTAAGTGGCGTAAGAAGTCAGCAACACATTTTTTATAATATAGCGAACAACGGAGCAGGTGGGTCTCTTGTTATTATCACCGCCGCATGGAAAACTACGCCACAGTCTGCGTATTGGTTGTGTTGCCGGCGTTTTACGGCATTTGCACGGGTTTGCGATATCCTTACTCAGAGACACTAGGAGAACCTTGGTAGCATTTCGTATGAATCGGCCCAATTAGTGCGTTAGTCTATGCTTCAGCATGGCTCTCTCATGTATGGATTAGTATAATTGTTAGTTATGTAGCAGCCCCAAAGGATAAAAGCATCAAATACCTTGGTGTTCATGATGATGATGATGATGTTGCCGTCTATCCAAAAGCGCTGCAGCCGCCATTGCGCGATGTTCACCCCAGCGTGCACCGCACACAGCCCATTCGCACAACACTCGTACCACGGCGTACGAGCATACGTACTCCTAACAAATTGTACGGTTAGATAATTTCATCATCATCATTACAGCCGTAAGACATCCACTGCTGCCACCACATAGGCCTCCCTCTTAGACCTCCATGCATAATTAGATAATTGAATTAAAACAAATTATTAACATTTAAACAAGAAATTTATACAACGGACAGCAAAAACAACACACTTTAAAATCAGGCGTGATAATATAAACAATATTTAATTATAAAAACTATTATAATAAATTATTTTGGGAGCCTTGTAGTTTAGTGGTTTAATAAGTCTAGGATGAAGCGAGAGATATCGGGTTCGAATTCCGGTCCGGACAATTATAATTTAATTTAAAATTAGTTCGATCTCTGGAAGGGCTTCAAAGTGGTCGGGCGAGTGTCTTAATACTATCGCACCCGTGAGAGAGCTATGTTGAAGCATTTGCTGACGCACTGATTGGGCCAGCTCGTTCGAAGTGATACCACGTGCTCACAGAATACTTAGCGTGAAACGGTATATGTAGTGTTTCGCAGAATCATATCGGAGGCCCTTAAAAGTGCAACCTAAGCGGCGTAAAGAGCCGGCAACACAACCAATGCGCGGAGTGTGGCGCGGTTGTTCATGGGTGGTGGTGTTCATTTATATCACTATAGAATAAAAAAAACAAGGGCTTGTAGGCGAAGGACCGCAAAATCTAAGTAGGCCTCTTTTCTATTATTATTTTTATTTATTTCCTTTCTTTTCATTAAAAAAACGTCCTTACGGGATCTTTCGGATCTTGATTCACGTCTTTGATGGGTGAAGTGCAATTCGCGAACACTTCTTTATACAATGTATCTAAATTATTGTTCGGATCGACGCGATCGAAGCAATGTCTGTCCAAAGCCTCAAGTACCG
Source organism: Delias oraia (assembly GCA_018230265.1). NCBI lineage: Eukaryota > Metazoa > Arthropoda > Insecta > Lepidoptera > Pieridae > Delias > Delias oraia. The sequence goes on from DWCF01005401.1 coordinate 6,439, forward strand.
CCAACACTCGAGCTGAAATAAAAGTTATTTATGGTAAATTATGTATTTTTAAACATCAGAAATAATAATTATAACTCAAACACCCTTCTTGCTACGTAATTTTTACACCTCGGGTTACATTATTCGATTTTTAATCACGATCAGAATTTTTAACGTAAAATATAGCTTCCTCGATAAATGGACTATCCAATACTGAAAGAATTTTTCAAACCGGATCAGCGGTTCCTGAGATTAGCGCGTTGAAACAAACTCTGCAGCTTTATAATATTAACACACATTATTAAAAAGCAAGTACTTTTAAAAATACATCTTAATTTCACGCCCACTATTAAGAACGCTAATATGATGCAGTTTTTCAATTTCAGTCGTCCACTTTTACCCTACAAAACCGATAAAATTTGTGTAAAGACCATAGCGTTTAAATGATTTAACGCACCTAAACGCTATCTTAACTTTCCTTAAACTTACTAAATACTTTTTGACATTAATTATGTTTTTTTTACAATATAGCTTACAACGGAGCAGGTGGGTCTCCTATATGGTAAGATAACACCGCCGCCCATGGACAACCACGCCACAGTCCGCGCATTAGTTGTGTTGTCGGCTTTTTACACCACATCAGCGGCATTTTTAAGGGCATCCGATATCCTCACTTACTCATCGAAACACAGTACAAGTACAGTTTCGCGTCCACATACTTCAGCGTGGCTCTCCCACGGGAATGACAATATAAAGACACTCGCCCGGCCACTGTCAAGCCCTTCCAGAGACCAAATAAATTATTTTGTAATTGTCCGCACTGGCATTCGAAGCCCATACATCTCGCTTCGTGGTAGACCTATAAAACACTTAAATACGAGGCTCTCTTAAGTAATAAAATCTTGTAGCAATATTGAAAGTACATATATAACGTTTTTTTGAAGGAAGGTTTGAAGGAAGGTTGAGGCACTTGCCTTGTGAACTAGTTTGCCACTTGTCCGTACACCATTTACTTTCTGCTTTTTTGCTTCTAGCGGCAATTTCTTGTTCTGCTTCATATACCTGTAAGTTATATTTTTTGTATCAACCAAATTATATACAAATATACTTTTTAAAAAAATATACATTTATTACTTAGCTGAAGACGAAATTCATGCTTAGATTTATTTTAAATTAAATGTTGTTTCCTTATGCCTTAAGCTTAACAAAACATTCAAGAACTAAAATAATCTTTTAAAAGTGTCCCACGTCTATATAACTTTACTATGGAATTGTTATCCCATATTATCATACCAATCTTCGGTGCTCCTCTGTAACTTCTGAATCCATATGGGGCATGGGCAAGGCGGATGGAGGCAGTGGAAGGATATCTAAAGGTGAACCTTGTAGAGATGAACCACATCCTGACCACACCATAGCCGTGGGGCATTCGATGGAAATAATCTATATAAAAATAAAGAGATAGATATAAAATAACAGTCATTAACTATATTATTTTAAAAATTATAAATATTTAGCTGGAGTACAGCTTTAGAGTCTCTCTCCCATCCTGATAGGTCTAAAACAGTAGCAAGAGACGCTGCTGCTACAGATAAAAGTGATATAAATACAGTAGCCTCGTTGCCGATGGTGTTTTATAAGCTACCGTGAAGTCAGATATCGGGTTATCATACCATTAGACCGCTCGACCGGCGTAAGCCTGTAACACAACCAAAGTGCAGCTGTCCACGAGTGGCGATAATCTTAGCACAGAGAAAGCCCATATGCTCTCTTACCCGCTATACGATGAAATATATATAATGTATATATAATATAAATGTATTACTAACTTGAAGTATTGTTCCTAGTTGAATTATAACATCTCTATGAAATGAGCAGTTGAGTATTTCCCCAAAACCAACTTGTACTGGATTTAAAGAGGCTGTTATAATCGTATTCAATGTCGTTTTGGTATCCCGAGTTAAGGAATCATTTTCTTCTTTCACTTGCTCCATGGGTTGGGTTGGATTAGGAGTTCCTAAAGGATTCGGCGTTCCTAAAGAATGATTGGGATTTGGCGTCCCAAGAGAGTGGTTAGGGTTTGGTGTGCCATGATTCTGTTCTGCGGGAGTTGCGGATCGTTTAATTTGATTTATATTTGGTTTCACATCAACATTTGTTTCAACTGGTGACAGTGGACCCCCATTTATATCTGTTTAATAAAAAATAAATATTATTGAGTTATTATATTCTACTACATATTAACTTTATAATGTTAATGTTTCTTTTAGTAATTTGCAAATTAGTCAGAGATAAAAAGTTACATGCACCTACCATCACTTCCGTCTATCTTATTGAAGACAGCCGGTTGGTTCAGTGTGCGTACCGTTGTTTCCGAGAGTACTGAGCATATCGCCGCACATTTCTTAGCACAAGTGGTGGCAAGCCGGCGTGACAAACCCTCACAACACACAAACTCACACATGTATTGTAATGCCAGTGGAAGAAATAACCTGCAATAGGATTTTACATAAATTTATAACCACTATTGTGAATGATTCTCTATATTAGGAAAATTAATACGGTGGCATCTCGATAACTCAAACCCCATTTAGTCGAAATCTTCATTAGGTTGAAAAAATGCCTATCCCTTCCGCTGAACCTTTAAATAAGGGGCATCTCCAATTAATTAGACTTTGTACCTCGAACAAAATGTTATTTCACTACGAAGCGATGTCGAATTATTGTTTAACTTTCACTCCACGAGGCGAAAAATATTCTTATAAACCGCACCTTTATAAGTTAACGTTTTAGAAAATAAAATCCTATGTATCTCGAAATTCATGTTAACACGAAAACTCATTAACTAGAAATTTTTAGCATTTCCCTTGACATTCGAGTTATCGACATACTACTGTAGTGAATCAAGGGCTAATTTTAAATTATCAATATTGATGTAAACAAAGAAGTAATTCATAAATTCAAAATGCTTTTGCAAATAAATAAGAATATTTGTAAACTATTAAAAATAATTCTACCTTAGCAAACCATCATCTGGAGCTCTCTTATCTAGTAATTCAATGATCCAAGTGAGAAAGTCATGTCGGTCCAGCAGACATTCATCTAAGAGATATTTTGATAAACGGCAACAGTAATTCCATTGCTTTAAAGCTTGACGCCAGTCTGTGCTCTCTGGACCTGGTGTTGAAGATCCTAGTACTTATAACATAAGATTGAATCAATACTTACGAATTCTATTAAAATAATATTAAGAATCTCCTTACTCAGAAACTGTTTATAATACTATTACTGAATAGAGAATTTATATTTGGAGAAAATTATTTTTATTTTTATATAGTTCTTCTCTTTTAGCAGATATAAAAGTAATACTACTAAATCTGCATCAAAACATGTTGCTGATATTTTATAAATTCTTACAGCTGGAACTCCCAGGAGAATGCATTGAGTTTGATGCTGTTGAATTTGGTGTTGAGCTTCCTGGTGCATGCCCAGAAGTGTTATGACTCGGTGTTCCTTGCCCTAGAGGTAATTACACATGAGTTGAATGGTATTTTTGGGTCGCAAATAGTGCAATGTATGTGTATATTTCTAATTTATGAGCTTAAAATATTCCAATAAGGACCAAAAACGATGAGTACCTGATGCATATCTGTATTTAGCAAAACAATTTAAATATTATGTGAAATTATATTCTTTTCTAATAACTCACCAGATTGAGAAGGAGGAGTCTTGTCAGAAATCATTCCTGATCCACTTTGATAATATTCAGCTAGCTTTGGTATTTGATCCTTTAGAAATTTTATTAATGTGGTTGTCCATTCTAAAAATTCATAAAATATCTATATTTAAAAACTCAAAAAAGTTTTTTTAAATATACAGTGTAAACTCTATGTAACGTCCCTTGATTTATTCAAAAAATTTTTTTTATTACAATTCGCTTTAGTATGTTTAGCTTGTCTTCCATCCACCTGTTCTTCTCTCCATTTAACAACTCTTTATAACCTATAAAATGCACAGTCCCTTCAGTATCGTTATATAGAGTTTACACTGTACTTCTATTTTTTGTAACATATTGCCTCTGCCTCTGCGTCAATATTTTATGAATATAATTATGGATATACAATATTAACCAGTTGTTGGATCTGGGTGCTGCCTCTTCTTAATCTTTGCTTCAGAAACAGCAACAGTGTAAGCCGAACTCAATTTAATAAACCATGCAGCTCTAGGCATTGCCACTTGGTACTCAGTGAGTGTTATAAATATTTCCTCTTTTTTGTTAAAGTTTGGAGCTTTTTTAGCCAATATTGACAATGGTTTGCTACCTGAAAACACAAAAAATACAACATAAGGTGGCCATAACTATATAATAAAATACATATGGAAGATAATAAAACTATATACCAGCTAAATCCTTGAACCAAGCTTCAATTTGCGGCTTAGTTCTTGCAGTAGCTGGCCAAAAATTATCTTTAGGGTTGACTTGTTGCCTCTTCTTTCCACAATCGGGTAATGTATTAAGCTCTTCCTTCTTGGAGAGTATACCAGAAAAGAACTGTCCAATCTGAAATATTTATAATTACATACAATATTATTTGTATATCTTTATTAGTTAAACAAAACTTCTTAAATATGAACTAAAAATTTTCCTTTAATATGAAACAAAAAGGCTTGAACAGCGATTTCTAGAAAATTACCTTCGTCGCGAAAGCTGAATGATTAAAATTTCTAGCTGTTCCAAACTCATCACTGGACTGTGGAGCAGTTGTGAAGCCATGTTTAACATTTGCTGACGTGAGTTCATCTTCCTTTTGTCTGGGTTCTTGTGGGTACACATCAGGAGGACCTAGACGAGGTCTTTTAAGTGGACGTTTCTCGTACATAATCCCCATCTTGTTTGATGATAGAAATTACCTACTATCTTTTAAACACGGTCATAATACGGCACGTCGTAAGCACATTATGTTGAGAGTCATACGTGTCTTAATAATAATATAATCAAAAACAGTGCTTAAAAGTAAGGTGATAGACGTTCAATAATAAGATTAATTAAGTTTTAGAACGATTTAAAAATCGTTCAAATGAAAACAAACTCTTTTTAACATCATATTTTGATTTTTGATCTAAAGACACAAGAAATTTTTATTTATGGGACTTTTTAATTTAGTCTGTAGTAGTGCCAACCCCATTCTTAATTTTTCTTTTCGTAGGAATTAGATTTACTTTCTGGTTACATACACTGTGGTTTTGTGTTACCCGGAGACCTATGGGTTGTAGAAAAATGTAAATAAGAAAATATAAATCTTTATCAGATTTAGGAGATTGGCTAAGAGAACACAGATTATCATTTTCGGCTTCTAAAATTTTGGTTGTAATGTTTTTAAAGGAAACTGTCATACCGTCTTAAATTGTTTATTCATGAAAAATTGATTCCCCAGACAAATAATGTCAAATTTCTCGGTGTTACTTTGGACTCTAGAATGACTGGATTACCTCAAATTTCAATATAACTAGCTAAAAGTGTGTAAATACCATTAATATTCTACGTTAATTTTCTGCTGTTTGGTGGGGCTCCCATCCCTCTTCTCAAAAGCTTTTTATACAATGCTATAATTCGTAACCATATTAATTACGTTTCGTTCCTACTAAATCTTTGCAACAAATCCGGCTTAGACAAATTAGACCAAATTCACTCTAAATGTTTACGAATATAGTTGTATAGTTAGTATAATATAGTTTATAGGAGTGATGAAATCATCCCAATCTCCCCATTAATTCTTTACAGATTGAGTGTGGTGACCCACCTTTATAACTGCGTAGACAGTATCTCTCTGATATATTTGTTTTACAATTGTATTAAAGTTCAAATCATCCTCTTCTTGCAAAATTAGCATACCTTCGGGACTTGCATAACCTAGATAAAATCCCCTGCCTTCTTCGTAGTATCATAAAAATTTCTCAAATTTCAAATTCTATCATCCAAAATCATATGTATTATCTCTATCTTACTCCTTTTAACTCATTGTTCTTCATCCCTAATATCTTACTGGACTCGAAATATCTAAAGATTCGACTATATGATGATATATATATATATACTATATGAATATATATTTACTATAACTATATAATCCTCACGATATATTTGGTGCATAATCATTATCTAAGAATAGTGAAGTTGGTGTAGTAGTATGGATTCTTGTCATTAGAATATGTCTTAGTTTTAAATGTCCGTCCTCTACATCAGTTTTCACTGGTGAGGCTCTTAGGATTTTTGAAGTCATCCTTTTTGTCAAATTTCATAATCTTAATAACTCCTTAACTTTTTCAGACTACAAAAGTTGTATTGAACCTACCCTTTCTAATTATTTTCGTTCTATATTTCGTTTTCCTATTATTCTTAAAATTAAAGAATCCTTATAGACATGTCATAATCTTGGAATCAACTTTGACCTCACTTGGATCCTCGGTCACTCAGGTATCACTGGCGATGAGTCAGTAGATTCTCTTGCTAAGAATTCTGTTAAGATTAGAACTCTTGAACATTTCAAAACATATTTTCATGACTCATAACTTATGTCTACTCTTCAAAACCCATCTTGAAGAATCTTGGTTGGCTGCTTGGAATAAATCCAAATTAATAAAAGGTAAACAATACGCTGACATTCAACCAATTATTTCTAATTCTCCGTGGACTTTCAAATTCCGCCAGGCTAACAAATCCGCCACTTCTACCATCTGCCGACTCAGATTGGGTCATGCATGTACTCCAGTAGTTTTGGTAAAACTAAGGATCCGGAATCACTCCATATTTCAGTGTGGACTGGAAGACGGAAACGTTGACCACATAAAATTCAATTATTTAAATCTTCGTCGCTCCTTGTTTGATTTACCTGACATCCCTGACATTCCTCGTTCTACATCCTCAAAATGTATTCAATCTTTTATGTTTTGCCCCTTAATTAATTTAAACTTTTGTAAATTTTTACATTTAATTAAATTATATTATTATTAAATGATTTATCTAAATACATTCTATTTCCATTTTTTTGAAAAACTTTCCTGTTTATAATTCTTAATATTTGTTATTTGTTCCTACTTGTATTGTATATTCTGTTATTCTTTGGTTAAGATATTGGTTCATAGTTATATCTAAGTGAATTTTGTTGTATATTCTGTTTGATTATCTGTAGTTATTTATGTAAATATCATCCTATTGACACTGGTAGAATTATGACCACTAGTCGCAGAGCCCATAAAATGAGATTAATATGTAAATAAATATAGTATTTTAGGTTATTAAAATTTACAAATGATTTATTACAATATTTTTACCTATTTGCATCAGTATTTATATAGAATTTTTCAAATAATTTAACTGGTACTTTAACTGGTTGTTAATTCACTTATTTGACGAATATGCTCAAACTACCTCGACTCTCAACATCAACAATGCAAATATTTAATTATATGAACAATAATTATTGTAAAAAGTTAATAAGGCAAATTCAAAATGTAGGAATAAATGATATCCCAAAAATATCTATTGTTGATATTCGAAAACTAATGCGACAAAAGGGTTTCGCAGTGCAAGAAGGTTTTACCTCCCTTATTACAAAATGCATTATTTGCTTAAGTGTAGATAATAAATCGGATAGTAAGGTTTATATAAATAAAACTACTGGTAAGCATTTCAGGATACAACCTATATATTATTTAATATTTTAATAACTTTATTATTTTAGGTCCCAGTCTTTCATTCTTATCCAGCTAAATCCTAAACAAATAAAATAGGTTAAATTTAGAAGATTCAAATTTTTAACAATCTGTTCCAGGTTATTTCATATGTCCAAAATGCAATGCACATGGAGATTGGAATATGTTTGAACGACTTATAAAAAAGAGTAAA
>DWCF01005402.1:0-14319 GCA_018230265.1 Delias oraia
TCAGCCCATTCAAGTCCACTGCTGGACATAGGCCTCCCCTAAAGACGCTTGGTCATAGGGGGGTTATTTGCCTTATTCACCACGCTTGGCACTTGGCTCAAAAGTACACAATTAATACATTAACAACGTAAAAATGAAAAAAATAAAAAATGAAATGAGTCTCGTGTGCTAAGTGGTCTTATAAGCTTACCAAGCAAGTGGTTTCGGGTTCGATTCACGGCCTGATAAAAAATATATTTAAATTTATAATTTATTTGGTCTTTGGAAGGGGTTAATGGAGGTCGAGCGAATATCTTAACACTATATTAATTTTAGAAGAGACGAGCTGTACCATATGCCGTTACTTTACCGGCTCATCCGAAGTGATACTACGGGATTACAAAATACCTGGGTGAATACTTGTACTGTGTTTCGCTTCATCATCGTCATCATAATTTCAACTGTACGACGTCCACTGCTGGACCTAGGCCAAGCCCTTACTGTGTTTCGCTTATTGAGTGATATCATAGGCCCGTGAAATTATACCGCTTCAGTGTCGTCAAAAGCCAGCAACATAACCAACGCGCAAATTCTGGTTCGGTGATATATATAGGATACCATATAGGAGACCCGTTTGCTCTGTTGTCCTCTATACCATAAAAAAAACATTTATTTATAATCATATAATGCAATACACAGCTAAACTTGTTTAAAATTATCACACAGGAAGAGAAAGGATATTAAATAAAATGTCATGATTTAATTTATATTAATAGAGTTCATCTGATGTAAGGAAACGGTCTACTCTGAAACAACGAATCACATCTTGTCGAGGAACTTAATAAAATCAATTGAAACCCTGAAAGGAGATTAGTTGCGGATAGATTACGCGTGGGCGGGGATTAAACATTTGAAAGTTTTACGTGCTTTTTTAACAAATAACTGGATAAAAAAGCTTTGTCATAAAAAAGCTTTTTTACACATATAAAAACGTGTTATTTATACTAATGTTGTGAGGCTGAAGAGTTTGTTTGAACGGGCTAATCTCAGATAACGTTGGCTAAATTTTGAAAAATTATTTTAATGTTAGCTAGTCCATTTATTTAGGATAGATATAGGCTATTTTATACTTTCAAAAAGGGGTTATAAAGGTATAATTATGCCACCGAAAGTGTAAACATTATTAATACATTTAGCACAAGAAAGCATGAAGGATGTTCATTTCTTAAATATTATTTATTAAATATACGTTCAACGCGAGATTGGGCTACTAGTTCTGATTATAAACATGTCAGTTTTATAGCTTTGAAAGAAAATGGTTTAGCGAAGTTTATATGTTTTAAAATATCCTTTAAATATTTTTTTGAATAAGCTGAGAATGCAAAATTTTATGAGAATCATACTTTATATAAAACGTGATTACATTTTGATGAAAATTTCAGATATTTTAAACATATGTAAAGAAAACCTTGGACACCTTATTAAATAAGACTATTTTTTTTATCTAGCATAGACAAAGCCTAAACGACAAAGAGGTCATCATATTATAATTATTTTAGGAATGATTAATTTATATTGTACACATTATAAAATTAACACATTAATTGTTAATTTCTAAAACTAGAAGTAAGGGTTTTAAATGTAGTTTCTTTTTGATTATACAGAGAAACACAATTGAGCTTATAATTTTTTGAAAAAAAAAAAAACTAAAACTAACATTAGATTTATATTTCATATTATTACAGAAAGATTTTAGTTTGTAATAAAACCACTCCAATAGATAATAATCTATAAAATAACTGTATTGGGTCTTAAATTAATAAATCTGAAGTTGATGTTCAAAAAAAATACATTATTAATACATTGGTTTTTTTATATAAAGAAGGTAAAATGTTCTATTTTTGGACGTTCTTTGTTCCAGTTAGGCCGCGGATGCGTTGCCGTATTCTAACTAAAACGACTAAAGAAAAATATTGAACTATATAGAAAAAGGTAGGTTTTTTTAAAGTCGTAAATGCTCGGAAACTCCTCCACTGGCAGCTTGTTTAACAGAGTGACAAGGCGTGGCACAACATTCTTAAAAAAACTCTCAAATAATATTCTGCCTCGATGTTCGATGATGAAATGTAGCTGAAGTTATTTTAATATTGTATGATAGATTCTGTATAATATTTATGTTAGAAATTTACTCTGGTACCAGCTATTAGATATAAATTACAGTTAATCAAAACGTTCTTGGTGTTTATTTTACAAAGATTACTGAAGCGATATTGTATTGCAAAATATCTCAATTACAAATCAGCAAATTACCAAGTGAAGTGTAATTATTTAATAAATGTTATATTAATAAATTATTATAGATAATAATTGATCGTACTTCAAGGTAGAAGAGTAAAAAATTATTAAACCATATTTGACAAACTATTTTCTGAACTGCCGTCTTGTCCATTACAGTTAATGTCCACTATAAGTAGTGGTAATGATCAATTTTTTAATTGTTTTATGATTAAGCGGATAACGGTGCAGATGAGTCTCCTATATGGTAAGAAAACATGGTCGCCCATGGACAACCGTGCCGTAGTCCGCGTTTTGGATTGGTTGACGGCTTTTAACGCCAATTAAGCGGTATAATTACAATGACCTCCGATATCCTCACTGTCTCAACGAAAACAGTACAAGTATCGTTTCGGGCTGTATATTCTCTGAGACCAGGGTATCGTTTGAGACGAGTCGGCCCAATATTTGCATAGGATTTGCGATGCTTCAGCTTGGCTCTCCCAGTGGAGTCTCGCAGTGGCATGAAGTGCGACAGTTTTAAGACACTAAAGCCCTTCCTAAGACCGAAAAAATTATATATGTTCGTACCGTGATTCAAACGCGATACCTGATTTAAAAATACATATATATATTTTCAAAAATCTTTATTTAACAACAAAATTTAATAATTTTCTAGCAGTTTAAATCAATTTCCCTTCTGCATTCAAAAACAGAATTGTTTCAGAATAGATAACGATTTGATTGACATCTCACCGTTTGTAGTAATTGAACTTCGAGTGCATTTGATAGCCATGATACTAACATATCGTTTCGATACTGTATTTATAAAAAAAATAATCAATGTCATTTTATTGAAAATTGTCAAAGGATGAAAATGAAAGGAAGAAACCATTGAAATTTAATGATAAATAGGGAAGCCTCTCAAAGGGATAATCTGATTTTTATAAATCCATAAGAATCATCTCAACGTTTAAGGATAACATTACTTTTATTTTTATTATACAGATTTACAAGGATGAGTCTGTCCTGTTGTTTTATCAGGGGATAGCGTTGGGTGGTTGACCTTTTACTCCTTATGCCACAATCTAATCTCAGTGGACTTCGACTTTAGTATTCTGCAAGCCCGTGGACATTCCAGACTAGTATCAGTGTGGCTCTCCCACGAGAAAAACTTCTTCAGAAAAGCTTCTTACGAGCTACGAATCTATAGACCCCAGAACTAACTATTCTTTGTTATATTAGAAAATATAATATATAGATCAGCAAGCACAGCGTAGTACGTCCACCCACAAGGTATACAGACGACCTTTAATAAAGACACTGGATGCAGATCGCCTCCGACAGGTATTCATGGAGGTCCGAAGTGGAGGCCTATCTCCATCAATGGACCTCCTACGGCTGAAATGATGATGATGATGATGATTAGAAAATAATTTGTATTGTTTATAAATAATAAATATATATTATTTAATTAATATTTATCTTGATCAATATATATGTTAATACAGAAAACGGAAACTTTGTATACCTTTTAAAGGTTTTTACCACTAGATGGGCTGGCTCGTCTGAATACCACGGGTGCAGAATACCAGCGTGAAACAGTATAAAACATTATTTCGCTGGGTGAGTGAAAATAATGGAGGCCCTCGAAATTATATAAATCTATTGGCGTAAACAGCCGGCAACACAACCAAATTGATTTGTCACACAAAACGTGAATTATAGTCATAATTCGAACACTGATTATTAAAATTCAGCAAATATTTGTATGTCGTGTAAACTGACAAAGAACTAGATAATTTTACTGTAAATTGGACATGGGTCGGAACACGTCACCCGATTTGAATTCTAATGTAAATGTAAATGGCGCTTTGTTAACACGTGTATTTACTTTGGGCGTTATAACAATTTCCATAAAATATAAATGCCTATATGTACACCATATACACATATATGATAATATATATTATTATAAATCTTTAAAAAATAAACCCCAAGACAAACCACTTTTGTAGCCTACAGTGACGTCATGGCTACCCATGAAACTTACATACCTACAGAGTCTGTTTTTTATGGTATAACGGACAACGGAGCAGGTGGGTCTCCTATAAGGTAATAAAACACCACCGCACATACATAACCGCGCCACATTATGCGATTTGGTTGTGTCGCCGGCTTTTCACGCCATTTAAGCACCATTTTAAGGGCCTCCGATATCCACACTCACTCAGCGAAATACAATAGAAGTACCGTTTCAAATGCAACTACCATTTCATGCTGAGTATTCTGTGACCCCTGGAATCACTTTGGACAAGCTGGTCCAACGTACGTAAGCATATTCTTCAGCATGACTGAATGAGGATATTAGAGGTCCCTAAAAGTGTCGTTTAAGCGGCATTAAAAGCCGACAACACAACCAATGCGCGGACTGTGGCGCGGTTGTTCATTGGCGGCGCTATTCTATTACCATCTAGGAGAAGCAACTGCTCCACTGTCCGCTATAGAATAACCTCTTTATGATATTGGTAAAGATAAATTTACCTGGAATTTTCTTCATCATAGAAATCTGTTGAATAAAAGCTTATAGTGAGGGTGTTATTGCTAAAGGTTTACAAGGGAGTGAAGTTTATATGCTTGTTCTATGTTTAATACACAAAGCCATAGTTGATGGCATAAGGTTAATGAGATGTAGAGAAAATTATATATCTGATACCCAAAGAAAATGAGACCATCAGATGTGCGTAACGAGCCAACGCAAATTAATTAATTTTAAATATTAAAGCCATTATTTTGATATTCTATACTGTGGTGACATGAAAATTACGTATTATTTTACAAGCTGATACCGGTTCTCTTACCGTATAAATTAATAATACGTTTTTTACTGTAAAACGGGTAACGGTGCAGGCGGGTCTGCTCTATGGTAAGAAATATAAGCTGGCTGTGGGCGGCGGCGATGTAATCCACACTTTGGTTATGTTGCTGGCCATTTACGCCGCCTGGTGTAAGTTATGCTCCTACATCTACATTCAGCGAAACACTTCTTGTTTCGCGCTGGTTTATTTATTTTATTTAATTTTTTTAAGGGCCTCCGATATCCTCACTCACTCAACAAAACACAGTGAAATCACCGTTTTAAGTGTTAAGTTTCACGCTGAGAATTCTGTGAGCCCGTGATATCACTTCGGTTGAACCGGCCCAATCCGTGCATCAGCATGGAGTGAGAGAATATCGGACGCCCTTAATAGTATTGCTTAAGCGACGTAAAAAGCCGGCAACACAACTAATGCGCAGATTGTGGCGCGGTTGTTAATGGGCGGCAGTGTTCTCTTACCATATAGGAGACCCTCCTAATCCGTTGTCCGCTGTAAAAAATATGGAATTTTAAAAGGTCTACAACACATCCAGTGTATTTGGCGTTGTCCATGATATATACGAATAAGTGATTTTTTTATGAAAGAAACTAAAACAGAATAACTGTTGAGATGAAATACAGAGCATACGAGGTGTCAGGTAGTTACGCAACATGATTAGTTGATTGTCTGTGACAGCATAATTTGTAAGGTCAATATCAAAGGACTCGGATTATCTGCGCTAAGTGACCTGTAGACCTCGTTTTATATTCAAGTTTTTCCTTGCTGCATCTTCGATTCTTTATTCTTATAAGACGGTTCGGAACGAGATTTTTATCTAATAAAAGACGCACTTAAGATAAGTCTATTGGACGACTAACGTAAATTGGATCACGGGTGCGTTGTCTTTTATTTAATTTATTAAAGCGTAAAGAGTGAAAGTCTTTCTAGTGTGTTTCGCTGAGTGACGCCCTTAGAAATGCTGCTTAAGCGTCGTAAAAAGCCGTCAACAGAACCAATGGGCGGACTGTGGCACGGTTGTCCATTGGCGGTGGTATTTTTTTACCATATAGGGGACCCATCTGCTCCGTGCTCCACCTGTTCGATATACTATAAAAAATGCATAATATTCTAAGTGTACAGCCGCGACGCCCATTAAGGTGCGGTTTCAATGAGTATTGATTCAAGCCTCAACGGGCTCTAAGAATGTTTTATGATCAACTTTATGACAAGAGTTACTTTTACTTTACAATTTATGTTTCATTGTTGAGATATTTTACGAGCTCTCAGTTTTCAAATTAATGTTATCTAGTTCACATTTTTTTAATATAATACGGGCAACAGAGCAGGAGTTTCCTTTGTGGTAACTGCTTCACAGTTCAAACATTGCTTGTGTTTCCGGCTTTTTACAACATTTGAGCGGTATAATATCATGGACCTTCTAAATCCTCAATAAGTGAGAATATCAGAGGCTAAATTATACCACTCTACTGGTGTAAAAAGCCGGAAACACAACCGTAATGTGAATTGTAGTGCGCTTGTCTTTGATGGTGATCTCTTAACTTAACTTAATAGAAAAACATAAAAAGGTTTTTGTTATAATAGTATATACATATTTAATGGAAAAGTTTCACCTAATCATAAATAAGCAAATAGAGAGAAGTCACGAATGGTGTTTTATTGAACAGTTACTAGAAACAACTGTAATGTCCATTAATTTCTCAGTTTACAGTATTTTTAACCTCTAAAACAACAGTACTAAATTATAAAATTTTGTGTGTACATTTAGTAGGACTGAAAATGATATCTTTCATATGTGATAAGAATTTTTTAACTGGCGTTCAATTACGTATAATGTAAGTACATATGATATTTTTGGAAATACGACTTTGGACCTTCAAAATAAGAGCGCACCTAAAATGCCGGCAACGCATCCACGTTCTAGCAGAGGCCGGGAATGTGAATGGAGGAAGGACCGCTTATCATTGCCTCGCGATTTTCATAAAAATATTTTAAAATTTCAACCTTCCACAACCAAATTTATATTTTAATAGAAATATTTGTTCTTTAATAATTTATATGGCAAAACATTTCCCGGGTTCAGCTAGTAATGCAGGGATAGTAAGGTCAGATGAAATAGTACTCTACTGTGTTTTGCTAACCATTTTGTCCCTTTTGCGGCGTAAAAAGCCGGTAATATAACCAAAGTTTGGATTGCAGCGTTTTTCTATAAGCCGCTGTGATCCCTTAAGACATGCCCTGTTGTAATTTATGTCATAAAAAAAGGTAGAAATATATAGTATGATTAAACTTTGCTTTATTGAATACTAAGTGAGCCGACATACGTCATTTTGCAATATAAATTATGAAAGTAAGATATATGCTGCTGCAAACATTATGAATACCAAGATCTACAACTTTTCTCTACCATCGTGAAGGCAGTGTTCGTAAGAGACCGTATTTCTTCGACTAAAGTGGCCAATCTAACTACCACAAAAGAGCTTTTTGATTTTTCTAGTTAAAATATCGCCTATGTTTCTCATAAATAAGACATCTTTCTGTTGGTAAAATAATTTTCACGATCTCTACAGTAGATCCAGAGATTACTCCCTAGAACGTAACAAAAATATATTACTTCATTATAATATTAGTGAAGATTTATTTTTTACAAAATTTACTCCAAATTATAGGATTTTTTTTACGTAACGTATATTACGTTATTACGACAACAAATGCATGTCAGAGAGATTCAGAATACTGTTTTTTTTATATGAACGGTGGTAAACGAGCAGGAGGTTCACCTAGGGTCCTCCGTACATGGACACCCCTAGCCCTCGCAGAGCCGTGGGTGCCTTGCCGGCTTTTAAGGAATATGTACGCTCTTTTCTTGAAGGTCTGCAAGTCGTATCGGTTTGGTAATACCCCTGTGGGCAGCTGATTCCAGAGACAGGTGGTGCGTGGCAGAAAATGTCATACACAACGCTTAGTTTCAAGTAAGATAAATGTCTAATGGAGGGGTACTAAATATTAAAGCATTACCTTCGTTTCTTTGAGACTGAATTTCATTATCTTATGACTGAATTTTGATTACTATTATTAATTGTCACATCTCTGAAAATAATTTTTTTTAAAGCAAAAATAAATGTTATTTACACTTTAAAAATGAGTTTCAGTTTAGTGTATTTTTTGATACATTTTAAATTTATAGTACATTTTACGAATCTATATGAATAACTTGTTTTGACACAATCCTATTAGACTCAAGCCTCTGGAGTTTTTGATATTTTTTTTAACTTGATAAAAGCCTGTATGAATTAAACCAAAATATAAATTTTTAAATATATAACAATACAAATGGTTTTTTTTGTTTATCATATTTTCTACGATATTTATTAAAACCGTAATGAATACAAAATAAATGTACCATATCATCATCATAATCATCATCATATAAAGTCCACTGCTGGACATGGGCCTCCCCAATCATGAGGGGTGTTCTGCCTTAATCACCATGCTTGACATGCGTACCATATAACAGTGAAAATTTTTTAAATTTTATGTTATTTTCAAATAATTAAGTTTATAGTGGTTGAATTAATATTATACATGAAAAATCAATATTATAAGTGAAAATATAAATAATTTTCCAAATACACTGATTACATTGAAGTATTTATGACTTATTATATATTTTAAACATATATACGAACCTTTATCTTAATGCATCTTTACTTATAATTATACAAAATGAACATCATCATCTTTCCAGCCGTAAGACGTCTATGCATATCTGTCGGAGGTGACCTGCATCCAGCGTTTTCCAGCGACCTTAGTAAGGTCGTCTGTCCACCTTGTGGATAAACGTCCTACGCTGTTTTTACTGGTCCGTGCATTCTACTCTAACACTTTTCGGCCCCGTCGGCCATCTGATCTACGTGCAATGTGGCCTGCCCGTTGCTACTTTATCTTGCTAATTCGGCAATAATTAAAAACCCAATATAATTGGTAAAATCCAAACCTTTATTGATATACAGAATGTCGCGAAGTATATATGACTCTTAGTAATTATTTTAAAATTACGTAATTTTAAGTAAAGAAGCACATTTACATACCGATAAGCTAATAGATTCGAAGGAAAGCCAAACCATTCATGAAACACTGAGTACAAATAAGTATTTATGACTTTTATACAATTTGAATTTATATATGTATTTTTTAAGAAAAGAAAAAAATTATAAATGTAAATATTTAGTAAAAAATTTGTACAACACAAAAACCCTGAATATTATGAAGTATTAACGACTTTTATTAATAACATAAACTTATACACGTCATTTTAAGTACAGAATCAAATATACATACCGTCAAATGAATAGATTTAACGAAAGTCCAAACCATTCAAATGAATGAATAAATTACAGAACACTGAATGTAACGAAGTATTCACAACACTGCTACGTCGCAGGACCGCACCGTGTCGCTGATGGCATTGTACTGAAAACACTCTCTCGGCCTTCGAAGTCAATTTTGTGATATCAACTACACTGAACTTATATTATCTGTTGTCTAACTTTCTCTACGATAACTCCTGAGGAATTTGGCTACTGTGCACGGACACATTACATTTAAATTGTATTACGTAAAACAAATAGGGATCTTTAAAAAAAGAGCGCATTTATCTCTTTTCGGCCGGAAACGTACCCGCGGCGCTACAAGTGGTAGGGATGTCCATGGGCGAAGGACCGCTTATCCTGGGTGAGACTCCTGATCGTCTGTCACCGTTTCCATAAAGAAAGTCAGTTTTACAATACTCCAGTATTTTTTTATTAACAAAATATAAGTAAAGAAATTGGTTGTTGAAGAATGTTGCTTTTAATGATCGTCAAAGTTTTTTTATTTGAAACGGTACCTCTATTGTGTTTCGCTGAGTGAGTGAGGACATTTGAGACTCTTAAAAATACTGCTTAAGCGGCGCTAAAAGCCGGCAACATAAACAATGCGCGGATGTCGCGGTTGCCGATGGGCGGTGGTATTGTCTTACTACATAGGAGACCCACCTCCGTTGTCCGCTATACCATAAAAAAATGCTGAATGAACTTAGAATGTAATGGCGATAAAGAGTGATAAAAATATGTTAAATTAAATACTTTAATTGTGTGAATTGAAGGGTATTAAAAATAGACTTCAATTTTCGTTTCTTTATAAGCAAGTAAGATTATTTGTTAGATTAATTTCAGTGAAAGTGATTTTGTACTTAGTCAATAAATAAAATTTACTTACTTTATTTTCAGAGAAACAAATTGAAGTTTATTGTCAGACCCTGAACTTAGTTTTAATAAATGTCTTATATATATTCGATATCTAAGTACGTTTTTAGCGAGGTTTGTGAAATTATACCGCTGAAACGGTGTATAAATCCGCAATACAGCCAATGTTCGGCTGCCCATGGGCGGCGGGTGTTGTATCGTAAATGAGGCTGGCCACCGTTGCGTTGTACAATAAATTATTATTTAAAACCTTACATTAATATATAGATTATAATATTAGTTTTGTAATATTAGTCTTAAATATTATAAAAACATTGTGTATTTAGCCCAGATCTCCCTTTATGCTAAAAAGATTCAGTTTGCACACAATTTCTTCGCTCAGTAGGTACTTTCTAACTCAAATTCTTCAATAATCTTCTTGTATGTAGCAAACAAGTCACGATTCTAGTTATAAATCATTGCCAGCCATAGACAACTGCGATTAAATTTATGTTTAGGAAATTTTAGTACCCTTTTTTCATACTGAGTATTCTGTGAGTGTTAGCCATTGACAAGACCTTCCAAATACCAAATAAAATAATAAATTATCTACAGACCTAGGTTTAATCCTATGACGTGACAGTACAAAATTGTTCCATATTTATAGAAAAATTGGGAAATGTTATAAAGGCACTTTCAAGAGCATTCGATATACTCACTCTACGAAATACAGTACAAGTACCGTTTCAGGCTGAGTATTTTGTGAATCCGTGGTGTCACTTTAGACAAGCCGGCTTAATTAGTGCGTGCGTGTGACAGTGTTAAGACACTCGCCCGGCCACTGTAAGGCTCTGCCAGAGACCGAATATATTATAAATGAAATTATAATTCTCTGGACCGGGATTCTAATCCGAAACCTCTCAGTTCATGGTACACCTTTGAAACCATTAAGCAACGAGGCTCTTTTACGTGTGAGTATCTTGTATGGTGTTTTTTATATTAAGGTAAATATTTATCAATATTAAATTTTTCATTTATTAGCACTTATAATGCCAAATTATTTCAATATAAGCTGAAAATTTTCTTTATTTTCGTAGAAATAATTGGATGATACTTTTATAAGGCGAAGTAATTGAAATACCAACATAACCACCTTTTAGGAGGCCCGTCGGTAAGTAATCTTATAAGATTATTACAAAGCGAGGTCTAAATTATAATTTACAATTTATTCAGCCTTTGGAAGGGCTTATGGTCGGAAGGTTTTAACACTGTCGTACCCTAGGAGAGCCATGTTGGAGAATCTATTGATGCCGGCTTGTTCAAAGTGATAGCACGGGTTTACAGGATTCCAATTTGAACTTATACTGTGTTTTGCTGTGTGAATGAATATATCGGCAGCCCGTGAAATTTTAGCGCTAAAGTGGCGGCCTACAAAGTTACACAGCAAAAGCGCGGATCGTTGGAGGTTGTCCTGAGCGGCTGTGATCTCTTTCCATCAAGCCGTGTTTAAGTTTTATGTATTAAATGCTTAAAGGTCAAAATCTTAGATGAAGTTATTTGATCTTTTCCTTGGCGTAAAAGTTGTAACAATAGTATTTATACTGTACATTTTCTGTACTGTTGTTTAATAATAAATTAACAAGACAATACATCAAATGGCCAAAGTTTCCACGATCAATCAACTGCCTACCGTGACTCATACAATTTTACCTACTTGGGATATTGAAGGATTGATGAATGATTTTCACTGTATTTCTTTATTAGTTCTAGAATTGCTCTCGCCATATAATTCCAACAAAATGTTCTTCTATTATTATACTATACAGAGAGACAGATAGATATATGTGTAATAATTTTGAAAGCCTCATTATTAAATGGTTTAATAGATCTACCATAAAGCGAGAGGTACTGTGTTCGAATCACGGTCCGGACAGTTATAAATTATAATTTAATTTATAATTTATTCGGTCTGTGGAAGGGCTTGACAGTGGCCCGGTGAGTATCTTGATACTGTCATGTTAATATTTAGACCCGTAGGAGAGCCATGCTGACGGATATCAGAACGCACTATCAGGGTGGGCTCGTCCAAAGTGATAACATGGGCTTATAGAATACTCATCGTAAAATAGTATTTGTACTAGAAACGGTGACTCTACTGTGTTTCGCTGAGTGAGTGAGGATATCGGAGGCCCATAAAAATGCCACTTAAATAGTGTAAAATTCCGGCAACACAATCAATGTGCGAACTGTGGCGCGGTTGTCTATTGGCGGCGGTGTTATCTTACCATATAGGAGACCCACCTGCTCTGTTGTCCGTTATACCCAAGGAAAAATTTGTCGTATGTATTTAAAAGAGCTCAATGATGAAGTCGCGCATATTGCTTGCCAAAGATCGAACGTAGGATTACGAGTGATTGATGAGAAACTCAGAGTCTTAAGAAAGTTTTTAATTTTCTTTCCTACACTCGGAATCGATTTCAAGATGAAAATAGATGATTTTACGAGTATTTTTTGCTGACTTCTTCAGAACTCATTACACAAACAAACAATCATATTTATTTAAGTTAAATTGGAATAATTTAAAAATTTAGACTGAAAATATTAAAACTAATCATAAATTCTAAAACTATGTGGAATCAGCTACCTGTAGAGGTATTTCCGAATCAATTCGACTTGAATTCCTTAAAAAAGAGACCTGCTATACCTAAAAGGTTAGCAACGCATCCGTAGTCCAACAGAAGACCTCCTACTCGTTCGTTTACCTCCGTATTTTCAAAAAATATTCAAATTATATTGATTGTATTCATTTGTAAAGGGCAGCCTAAAGCATGTTTTTATTCATGTAAAATTTATTAAGTGTAATTTTCGCATCTAGTTTTGGCAAACATTCAATTGTACTTGTCAGATATTATCAGTTTATATCTCAATATAGAATTATATTAAAATCATTGTTGATTCTCTGTATATATTTTTTCATTTGTCATCTGTTTGTTATTTTATTTAGAAAATGGGGCATTGATAACTGCGCCGTCATCCAGGCTTTAGGTATGTTGCCTTTATGAGTATTGTTAATATTTTTTATATATAAACGGTGGCAAACGAGTAGGAGGCTCACCTAGAGCCTTCCTCAGCTCATCGATATCCCAACTCTTGCAAGGCCACGGTTCCATTGCCAGTTCAAAGTCGTATTGATTCGGAATACAACTTTTAATAGTATTTAGTTAACTACATTACACTTAAATTGGAGCGTAAATATTAGTTTGAAAAAAACTTAAATTTTTATGTACACTTATGAGATTGGCCATCTTGGATCGTCGAATAATATAAGATGTTTAATAAAAATACCAACGTTACATAATACAGCTTTTGAGTGAGTGAAGATATCGGCGGTCATTGAAATACCATACCATAAAAAGCCGGCAACACAATCAAAGCGCGGATTGTGTCACGATTACCTCGAGAGCGGTGATCTCTTACTAAAATGAGACCTGGTACCATTGTTGCCTGCCACACCCTAAAAAATAACCTTGTTATTGACATTAATTCATATATAGTATGTGTATGTAAATTATTATGTCCGTGTGGTTACCGGTTCAGAATAGTACCATTCCCAGTCTTCCTAATGGGATGTCGTAAAAGGCGACTAAAGGACACTTCACCGGAGGGTGGGCAGCAGCGCTCTTCCGAGTACAGCAGATGTTCTGTGATCACCAACCCACCTGCCAAGCGTGGTGATTAAGGCAAATAACCCTCTATGACCAATACAAACAATGTACGGGAGCCCCGCTAGTCCCAGTTACGGTAGCGGCTGTGGGTTCGGCGGAGCAGGTGGTGCGAAGAATCTCCGGAAGTGGCACGGCTACCGCCACCCAACGACCTTTTGGTTCTTGAGTGGTAACCGCGTACCGGAAAACGCAAAGTTGGACGTCTCGCCACACGATGGAAAGACGATCTCACGAAGGTTG
>DWCF01005403.1:0-14318 GCA_018230265.1 Delias oraia
ATGAAACCACAACTCTCGAGACACGACCGTTTACTTATGATGTTGAACAAGGACTGATATTTTAGCTGTGAACATGTATAGTATGCACAAATGCATCATATACATAACTATATTAATTTAATACGCGTTATTATACACTATTCGTTTATCACTTGTATGCTAATCAAAAACAATCTGCACCCTTGCTGCCTAGATATTTTTATCATGGGCTTTAATATCAATATTCATAGATAATATTGGAAATTTTTTAAAATGGAGCGTAATATGCTCGATGCGAATGGTAACCTAGTAACCTTTAGTGAGATTATAATTTCAGCATTGTATATTATTTAAATTCTTGCGTTATTTTTCAGGTATGCTCAATCCTATGGAGTACCCACTACAAAGAGTTGATATCGGGTCACGGCTATGCGAACAATCAGCTCGTGATATGGAAGTACCCGACTATGGCTCGAGTGGCCGAACTGTCCGGTCACTTGGCCAGAGTGCTGCATCTCTGCATGTCTCCGGATGGTACCTCTGTACTCTCTGCTGGTGCTGATGAAACTCTACGGTGAGCTTTTTTTATAGTAAAGCCAACAACGGAGCAGGTGGATCTCCTATATGATTAGAGAACTCCGCCGCCCATGGATAATCGCAGCACTTACTCAGCGAAACACAGTAGAAGAATATCGCTTCAAGTACAACTACAATTTAACGCTGAACATTCTGTGAAAAAGTTTTCTCAATTATACATTCATCAATCTTTTATTTTATCATCAAGTAGCTCAGTAATTTCTATTGAATTTATCTCGGGGAATGTTCTGAGGGAGCTGTTTGGATCGATACCTGCATATCTAGCTTTTCATAATTATTATATTTCTTCATCACAAACATTTTATATTCCATTTTCGTCGAAGATCATAAATGTTCTGGAAGAGCCAATTGTTTTTTAAAATCTGTGAAATGTTTTTGTCTATGTCTGAAAGCAACAAAGTTGTGCTCTCGAAATATGAATGAATTCAATATACAATGCTTTTGTTATCGTAAGAATAGTATCAATCGCCAAGAGCATTGTTAGTGTCACACATATGTAGGTTTATATTGTATATCTAATTGAAATTTATTAACATTTAAATTACAGCTTATGGAAGGTGTTTATGTTGGACCCAAAGAAGAAAGAACCTGTCGACACAAAGGCAGCCAAATCACTTCTTAATATGAACTCTATGCTTCGATAATATCAAAGACACATTTTAAAATAACTGCCATCAGATTAATATTGATATTATTATGCATGTGTTTAAATTATTATGAGCTTCAGGTGTCACGTTTTCTTATAAATTAAAAACCAGACTGAATAATGTTTCTTAATACAATTTTAAAAAATTGCATACTCCTTGTTTTTAAATATAGACACAGAAAAAAATAAAATATAGACAAAAATATACAATATTTCTGATCACTAATAAATACTGATACTTTTAAATAACTCACTTTTTAAAATGTATGCTAAAACAGATTGGACCATTTGAATTAGCAAAGAATAGTCGCAGGATTTATGTCGAATATTGTACATTTGATTGAATATATGGTCTGTTTATTATGCCTTATTTATAAATATGGAGTTGTTTCAAAATGTATTACTAAACACATTTTTGGTTAATTGACGTATGCGTTTCTTTAATCAATTTTGCATCGTCGGTATTGAATGATGATAATTTATAATACTCAATATGAATTTGAAATGTAGCATTTGTATTTTAAAAGACTGAGAACTCGTTTTCAATTACCTTCTTTTAGCTGTTATTAATCAACATTGTTTTTTGTACGTGCCATTCTTATATATATATGTTTCATGAATTTATTTCCGAATCTTTAATTTTGACACAAGAAGTCGAGGTCGTTATACCTTCTAGTTTCTCTCTAATAAGAAATAGTTTTTACGTTTTAAGTTTCTTTATACAATTCTCTACCTCGGCTTTTTGTTTAAGCATTTACTATTAAAGATTTTGAATAAGGTTTTGAATAATAATTTTTTTAAATAATAAAGATTTTTTGATAACTTTTTATTTCATTGTAATCAACTTTGAAAAATCCGAAAATTAGGTTAGCGACGAAGTTTACATTTTATATTTACTTGCAATAGTTTTTTTTTGTTTTCTATTGTCTTGGCCTTTTGTATATTACAATAGATATTTATATGGAAACAATTTATTAATTTTAGAAAAAAGTGACCTTTTAAGGTCATTTTGATGACATTAATTTTCTTAAAATGTAATTAAAATGTTTGTTAGAGATAACAAAATTAAACTTAATATTCTAGTCTTAAAAGAAATCAACATATTACGTAACTTGGGCCACGTTGTTGCGGGCCTTCTCGCCTCTAAGCCGCATGGCTTGATGTGCTTATATAAAAGAAACGAATGCAGAGCAGGCTCATCACATCTTATCACAATAGGTAACAACAAGCTGAAAACCTTCCTTGAGGATAATAACAAACTCAGATGGTAGAGTTCTGCGAGATAACAACCGCCTCCGCCGGATACGAAGGGGATGACTTAGCTACGTCGCCAGACACACCCCAGTGAGCTTTCGACCGATTGCTCAGGTGGCTAATGCCCCACGACGTCCCACGCCGAGATTCGTGTCTCGCAGGAGACGCCCTTGCGCTAGTCGCAGCTAAAAATCAATTCACAGCGAGCCTATAGGTCGCCCCAAACGACCGTGTGAAGCTGTGATGGCAGTATGACCGGCAGCAAATAGACCTTCCAAAAAAAAGGCTCAGTACAGTTCGCTCCCGATCTCGGTTGAGTGAGGACACACACTATCCAACGCTCTACACTACAGCTGCCGCGTGCCTGCCCGCCCGCATTCCTCAAGTGCGGCTTTCATTCATTGCTTTGGAACTGGAGCGATATAACTCCACCGACCCCGACGACGACCATAAAACTTGTCAATGAGTGACCGCCGCTTCGCCCATCCGGATCTGACACGATCCGCCCAACCGCTCGAAAGGAACTGTAGCTATACCAGGCAAACACAACAGGTAGGCACACTATTCCTAATAGTGGTGCCCAAATGCAAGACCAAGACGAGACTTAGCCAGTCTCAATTACCTATTAGACTAATGAAGATATTGAATGTCTCCTTAAGCCTGAAGTGTTTCCGTTTTTCATTGTCAAGAAAAGGCTCAGCTTGGCTCAAGCACTCGGACGTCGCGATCGTAGATAGGACGAATGTTAAGGCAATACATCGCGTATATGTAAAACGTTGTTTCTGGATTTTAAATTGGATAGCCTTTTGCTCTGTAAGACTAGGTTATATCAAATAAAAGATATAGGTAAAAAAATTTATTACGTAAGTACATTGTATACAAGTAGGAATGGAATGTAAAGATAAAATATTAAAACGAAAAAATCGTGTGCAGTTAGTATAATTAAAAACTAATTATTGCAAAATAGTGGAAGTAGTGATGTGACTAGAACTAGGAGCTAATTTTGACTTCACGCACAACAATAAATGCAAAAAGGAATATAGAAATTCATACAAACGCGACTTATGTTGCTGTGATGATAAAATGTGATAGGAGACCTTCAATTACAATATATAGCCGCCGAAGTGAGGTACTATTTTTAAAATAAAGCTGTTTTCATAATAATCTAACAAAATTCATGCCGCTCTTAGCTAAGTACCAGCAATTCATTGTTAAAATTTAAAATGTATTTAATGGCAGTGATAATATGCATTTACACTAAAACATTGTACTTATAAAACAATTCGCATACGATTATTCACAATTACGAAAATATTGATTAAAAATTCATTGTGATTTTATATCATGCTAACATAACTTACAAACTAAAAAAAACATTTCGTTTCAAGTATATAACCTACTAGATAGTATTTTTATTAACTCTTATCATATAAGCTCTGAATTATTATCAAATTTTCAATATTCGCATTATGGCTATCGAACAGCTCGAGAGATTCGAGCAATGAATAATACTTTTAAAAATTATTATTATCTAAAACATACAACAGATCGTTAACTATATAAAAATACTATGCACCATTTAGAAAATAAAATTCCAATATTGAAATAATATTGTTATTAATAGAATTAAAATTATGCATTCTTTTTAAATTTCAATGTATCGATTAATATTTTTTTAAAATTACACACTAAATGCAATCATTTCTTACATGCTATGTGATGAACTTATATAAAACTCGATTCATATCTTAACAAAATATCTCATTTATGCTAACCGTTAAATCTCAAGTGTGTGATAGACGTGCGAGTAAGTACGCGTACTTTGAAAAATTGCTCGTGGCTCGTCTTGGCACGTGCGTGTGGCGGCACTGCGCCATTATGTTTCGCCAGTTCTTGACGTATTTATAGCTTCGGATTTTTTTGCATTAATTATTTTTCTGTCATTTAAAATCAATTTTTAAATGACTAAATGTACTTAATTTTCGTTTTCATAATGTAATAAGATACAACTCCTAAATAACACAAAGCTTCTTCTGTCGACGACACCGCGATGCATAGTGTTTCACGTGTGTCGCTAACTTCCGAGCAGCGATCTTAAATACTGCGGTACTTTAAATCCGCACGTCTATCAACCGCTTTAAACAATTCGAGTTATTACACTCGATCAATCCGAAATCAACGCAGTATGAAATTGCCTCATCAGCTTCCCAGCGTTAATAACGGATCAAAAAGGCGGGTTATATCACAGAGGCGATGCTCCTGTTATGCGTCGGTTCACCCAACACAGCGGACATTGCCACAGTATTCGATATAGGTTCAACATGCCGCACCAACTGCTCATTGCTCGTTGTCAAACGATTATTTATACCGTATTTAAAGCTTCTCCGGAGGCTCGAGCGTATGTTTTGGTCGGTTTTCATGAAAGAACGTCGCAATAGGTCACGGGTTAGCGTCAACGAGTGCGACGAGGACGGCCTGTGTGAGTCTGTCTCGTCCACTGTATGTGTGTTCTCTGTGTGTGTGTGACGATCGACTGTCTCGCTTAATGTGATCGGCAGTTGTGTCGACTCCTCGGATTCTGCTGGCCGTGGTGATGTTATCCTGAAAACATCATACTAAAATGCAAAATCCCACTAATAGTATAAACGCGACAGTTTGTATGGATGGATGCAAGTATCACATAAGTCGAATAAATACAAATATCGTCAGAGTTACACCAATATAATGTGTGGTGGTTATGTACCTCTTCAGATATAGCATAAATTTATATTTTATATGTTACCATTATAAAAAAAGTGAATACATTATATAATTTTGTTGATTTGTTTCGGTATGGAGGTAACTAACAAGCTTGAAGCTGGATTAACACATCGGCTAAAACTTATAATAATATTGAGTAAATTGGCGTAATATAATAAAAAATGTCACATAAGTCAGAACCAGTAGCGTACCTATGTCTGCTGGGTCCAGTAGTAGTAGTCCAGTAGTTTCTTCTTTTTTATGGAAAAGGTGGAATCCATCTCCTACGCTCATGGACAACCCTAGCCCTTGTAAATATGAAACTATATAAAAACACTATACCTTCTCAAAGTCCTGAAACTCCTTCTCAGCGTGTTGAGCAACCGGGCGCCTGTCGCTGTTGAGTACGACGGTGGAGGGGTGTACTTTGGAGGGGGATCGGGAGGGGCGGCGACAACCACGGGGGGAAGCCGGGGAGCGGAAGGGGGACGCATCTCGTGAGGAGAGCCCATTCGCGGTCGGTAGAGATTCTGCACACGCTGCAAAATACATTTCTCATATTTTACTTTATCAAAGACTAAAAATAATATAAAATACATATAGCTACATTTCTTGGTAAAATGAATATGCTATAGTGTGACTAACTGACAAAATTAGGTGGCGTCTTAGTTAACTCATTTTTAGCTAACGCGGCGTTTAGCTGCCTTTGATTCTATAGGCCTCACACTACACTCCACAAATAAGAAGGGAATTATCCTATAACTAAACTATTTCAAAATGTACAAAATAAAAACTAAAGCGCTCTAAACAGTAAAAAAAAACAAATATAATTTAACAAAATTCGCTCATTCCTTTGAAATTTGAGTATTGTGTCGACAATTTAAAAGTGCTTGCACTAAGTCTATTTAAATAAAGGTCTTTTATTTTTTTACTCTTACTATATTTTTATACAGATATAATTACCACATCATCACGACAGTCCCGGCCGCGGTAATCCTTGTACGAATAGCAAAAAAGATTAAAGAAAATTTTAACATTATCGAATGTCTAAAAACGTCTTAGAACAAAATCTTAACCATAATAAATAGCCATAAATCATTTGTACCTATTCGTGTAAAACATTTACATTTCCCGTATTTCAAGGGAATGTCAATGTCAATGACATATCTATGACAATTGATAGAATTAAACTGTCACATTTTAAAAATACAGTGTAAACTCGACACATAACGACACTGAAGGGGCTTTGCATTTTATAGCGTTAGAAAGAGTTGTCGTTAAATGGAGAGAAGAAAAGGTGGACGGAAGACAAGTTAAAACAACTAAAGCCAATTGATTTCGACGCTTTAGGGAGTTTGTCGTTAAATCTCCCTAGATTTGTAACGTCCCTACGTTACATGGAGTTTACACTGTTTATTTGCAGTCATCAATTCAAAACTAATCATTTATATTGTTTGTATTTTAGATAACTAATTATTTATAAGAACTATATTTTAATTATTATAACTACTGATGTTATTTGTGCGATTTTAGGAAAATTTTATTGAAATGGAATCTAATTTAACCACAAATTAAAGGACAAAATATGTTTTCTTGTAATTTATACAATATTATAATATTTATAAAATAGCAATATAGAAGTTGCTTTACTACTTTAGAATATCTTAGGTGATCAGATACTTTCACATTGTGAATTTGTAGTAAAATTAAGACAGAATCCTTAAAATGGATCTAAATATTAGGAAATTATACAGTTAATGGGGTGAAAATACTTAAAAATTACTTCAAGTATATCCGGTGGT
The DNA here is from genome assembly GCA_018230265.1 of Delias oraia. NCBI lineage: Eukaryota > Metazoa > Arthropoda > Insecta > Lepidoptera > Pieridae > Delias > Delias oraia. The sequence continues at coordinate 7,018 of DWCF01005403.1, forward strand.
CCTTTGTTAATATACCGGCAGGTCTGAAATACTGCCGCAGCTGGTATAAGCAGCAGAACTGTTTGTTGTAAGAACACGGCCATCTGCCGACACCACAGCGGCCAATATCTGAAATCAGCAAGAATAGTATTACAATTTTCATTGTATTATAAGGTAAGGTAAGGTATGAAAAACATATATGCTTATTCTCCAGGTAAAACTAATAAGTGTTCTTAAAAATTGATAAATAATAACATTTTATGCAAATTTTGTGTTTTATTTGACGCCAATTTATGTGCTTTGTAGAATAATTATTTATAGTTTCTTTTAAATAATTGTATGTAATGAGAATATAAAAAGAAATTTAAATGCAATGTAAATAAACGTTAAGTCTTTTAATGTGCATCTTCAATTGCATTTATCACGGGGAATGATTTAAGAAGATGTTAGGATACCTGCAGCTTCATTTCATCAGTGAATGTCGAGACAAAACATAAGTTTTAGGGTATTTAAGGCCATTTGTGCTACGCACGCTTGCAGATGTTATTTCCAAGTGAATACAACTTAATGGCCTTCAAAAAAAATATACCTCACCCATAAAGACCGACAACGCACCCGAACCCCAAGTGAAGCTAAGAGATATCCAGGAGCGGTGACCTACTTATCCCAAATGAGCCTCTTGCCTATTCGCCTCCCATTAAATAAAAAAAATATTTACCCGGCAGGTTTTCGCCAACTATACAGTAACTTCTGTTGTCCAACACGGAAGTCCATAACACATAACGCCTGAAATAAAAAAAAATCCTATAACAAACCTTAAACAAACCATATAGAGTTGCAATTTTATATCGCAATGCAATAATAAAAATTGTATTTAGTTTTAGCGCCATCTAGATTGTTGTATTTGAGTATACTCAGCGTGAAAGGGTACTTCTGTGTTTCACTGAGTGTTAGTGATCTTTTATCATATAGGAGACCAACCTGCTCCGTTGTCCGCTATACTATAAATGAAACTTACGGTGAGCGAGACGGGTAATATAACAGTCCACGTGAAGGAAAGGAGCGCGGATATCCGGGAGGCAGACTTAAACAGCGCTGCCACCACAATGTCCGGTGAGTAAGGCCGCCCGCGTACCACGAAGACGCCCACCACGAGTGACACTTGCAACACGCACTGCCACCACGAACCCACCCATACGTAATCAATGAAATGTACAACACGCACTCCCGCCTGAAATACACAATCAATTATAAAGCCAATCCAAGTTGTGAACACAAGTCCGTTACATACACCAATACCTAAATACAGCGCTTTAGCGGCGTAAAAGGTCGGCAACACAACCAAACCACGGGTTGTGGCTTGGTTGTACATGAGTGGCGGTGATGTCTTATAATAGAAAAGACGCAATCCTAGTTAAGTAAAATCTAATTAAGACAATGTTACCGTGAAATGATACCAGACTAGAGGTAGTCTGGTATGAATCAACATTCTTTTAGGATTAAATTTATTCGCTCGTAGAGCTTCTTAATGACCGGGTGAGTTTTTACCAGTGGAGAGTCATGCTGACGAACTAATTGGACTGGCTCAATTGTAGTGATACCACAGTCTCACAAAATACCGGCGTGAAACAATACTTGTTGTGTTTTTTCGCTTACCGAATGACCATATCGAAGGCGCTTGTTATCGATCAAGGAGAGTAAAAAGCCGGATACAAAACATAAACGCGGGTTGGGCCGCGCCTATGGTTCATACCGCGTGATCTCATGATCACCGCGGTATGAACTATAGGGAGACACGCTTGCTCCGCTATCCATACTTTTTTTTATAGTAGAGCGGACAACGGAGCAGCTGGGTCTCCTATATAGTAAGACAACAGCGCCACCCATGGACAACTGCGCCACACTCCGCGCATTGGTTGTGCTGCCGGCTTTTACGCCACTTTAAGCGGCATTTTTAAGGGCCTCCGATATCCTCACTCACTCAGCGAAACAGTACAAGTACCGTTTCACGTTGAGTGTTGTCTGTGATGCCGTGTGAGCCTGTAGTATCACTTCGGACCAGCCGGCCCGATTAGTGCGTCAGCATGCTACAGCTTGGCTCTGCCACGGGTGAAAATTCAATGTATTGCAAATGGAGACATATTAACTCACATTCGTACACAACAGTAATCCCATAGAAAGCCCAAACAAGCAGCTGAAGAATGTAATACTAGTCTCCCACACCCGTAGCGCCTCGCGGTTTATCGCCACCAAACCCGACACCACACAGTGCCATATCGCCAACTGCTGCGCGATCCCGAACATTATCAGGATGAAATAGAATATAACAGCCCACGCCGGCGACACCTGTTAATGTTCACATATTTAGTTTGTCTTTTCATTAATTAAAAAAAAAACATAATAAAATCAATTATTTATCATGGGACGTCTGAATCACTTGGTAAGTGTCGTGACCTATTTTACAACAGTTGTTCCCGTCAAAATTTTTTTTTACGCCGTATCCAAAACACTAATGCAGAAGAAACTGCAACAAACTGCACTTTCTCCAATGATGCAATTTTAATTATAATTTTAGTATCAACACAATTTATTGATATTATTATTATAATTTGTTTATTCATGCATACTATGATTACATCAATTTATCTATTCAAACAATGCCTTTTTGTTTTCCGCCCTTTACATTGTTTATATGGTCTAAAGATTTTCTTGTGTTTGTGTGAATATGGGGGAAGCTATTTTAACATATCTCTCTAGCTTATGCAATCACTAAGCTTTGAATGTTGTTTTTTTAAGTTTAAATAACTAAATAATGAAAATATGGGGTAATTTAAACGATTCATCTTTAGCCAATTATATGAACTGTTCCAAATTGAGTAAAAATGTCTGTTTTTACGAACAATTAATAATTTAAGTACTATTTACATTAGTTATTTATATTTTTTATATAGTATAGAATACTCAGCGTAAAAATGTACTTTTACTGTGTTTCGCAGAGTAAATGTTGATATTGAAGGCCCTTATAAGTGTCGCTTATGCAGCATAAAAAAGGCGGCAGCAGAAACAATGCGCGGCCTTTGGTGTGGTTGTTCATGGGCGGTGTTGTTCTCTTGCCATAGAGAAGACCCACCTGCTCCGTTGTCCGCTATAGAATAATATAAAAATAGTAGACAATATACCTCATTAGGCGATAGTACTGCCAGCGTGGCTGGTACTATCTGCATAGGAAGCTGCAAAGGTTGCCAGCCGCTGAAAGTCTTTTGAACGTTGCCAGGCCACCACACGGTCACACCGACGAGGCTGCCATATTGGCTCATATAGCGGACCGGCGTATACGCAGTGTTGCCAGGCAACGGCTCAGACGTCGGCCAGATAAATTGTGATGACACTTCTGTCTCTTTAAAAATACACATATAATTAATATACTTATAATAAATATCTGGAGAAGACAATTAAATGAAAATATATTTCCAAAATAATCAGGGGGTGACTAGCGATCGACAATTATGTCAAAAATACAATCAGTAAAATTCTAGTCTGTGTATTCGTAATAGAAACTCGACGGATTTTAATGGAACTTGATATAATTATTTTTCATATTCTTGGCAGGTTTTAGTATACTTTCCATCACGTTACAATCAATAGGATCAGAGCAATGAAGCGACATTAATAATTTAACCCGGTAGGTTTCCTACCGGGTAAGACAACGTCAGCCGGATCCGCTAGTTTATAATATATTATTAGTTGTTAAGACATACTTAGTTGTTTAGGACTACAAATGCTACCGCGTATTTCATTTGAGCGCCATTTTCGGTAGCGACAGCAAAATAAGGAGAATTTCTGTTCGTTTGGGTGGCTAACCTGTTCATTTCGCCTATTTAGTTTCCTTTAGTTTTATGTTGTAATAAGCTGAGTAATTATTTTCGAGTTTATACTATAATTAGAAGTTTCATTAATTTTCTTTAAACTCCGTCTTGTGTGTTTTTAAATAAAAATCCACTTCAAGTAAAAACTTCATGTAAAATGTGTATTTGAGTTTAAAGGATGAAAAGAAATAAAACGGTTTAATAACTTTATTGGCTACAAAAAGGAAAAATTCTTACCAAAACTACTAGGTATGTAGTTGTAGCCATGGCTCTTCAAGACTTGAATACACGTATTGGCGAGGAACGAGGCCAATAACAAAACCGCTATGGTAAAGGCAACGATACACGCGCTCTCCTTTTGCAACATCGAGGCACTTTTGTGTTTCGGGTCTTTATGGGCCGTAAGTTGCATCACACAGGCACCTAACAATCCCCACGTTAAGAATGTTTCTTGGGCTGCGGCTGCCCAGCTCTGTAATAACAAAATAGTCTATTGATATTTACCAACACAACTGTTTTCAATTCAGATTCAATTTTCACATGTGAAGTGATACATTTAAAACTTTTAAGATTTTATAAGCATCCGAAAATTGTGTAAAGCTTAACCATAACGTCACTGTTCGTGAAATTGAAAATAATCTGGCATAGTGTACTGTAAACTTTTTTCATAAAAGTACATCTAAGAAAAGGTAATTTTTTAAAGGTACAACATCAACAAAAAACCTTCTAGTGTAATTATTAAATAAATCAAGATTTATTTATTAAGTATCAAAACAGTTAAACTGAAATCTCTCGCTCGTGGTCTCGCGTGAATATATAACATATTGTTTACCTTTATTTTTTATAATAAAACATTATTTTTCACTAATTAATGACCGGTGTGCCCCGGTACATACTACGAAACACTTGACTAGGTTCATATAAAGAAAGACGAAAATATTCAATTAATATAAACTACAATTATTGAATAACACAAATTATACATAAGTAAATTGTGACTTCATGAGTTGGATTCTCGAAGTCTAGAGAAATTTTAATTGAATTTATAAAAATGTTTGGTCCTTGGAAGGACTTGACTGTGGCCGGGCGAGTGTATCAACACTGCCTCCATCTTGGGAAAACCTTAAGCATATATTGAAGTAATGAATGGACTGGCCCATACCATTCAAGTGATACCACGATCTCTCAGAATACCAACTTGAATTAGTACTTATAATTCACCGAGTGTATGAGGTACTCTACTTTCACTTTCTACTTCAGCGGCGTGAAAAACTGGCAACACAATAAAAGCCAACTGCATCGCATTTGACCATGTACGGCAGAGGTCTCTCACCATCAGAGACACTGCCAAGAGTGGGTAGAATCTCTATCCGCTAAATAATAAAAAAAACTTACGTGATTAACGAGAAAGAATTCACTCCATTCTGTTTGCGCGAAGATGTTGGTAACGGAGTCGTAGGGTATCAATGTTAGCAGTTTCGTACAGAGCACTAAAGTGCCACAAATGGGTAAAAATATCAACACATACACTGCCTGAAATAATATGAAACTTTCTTAACGCACTTTGGGCAAAGCTAATGTCAAATTTATTTATTCTGGAGTTAGTATAACTTCTGCGGAATTTGATCTTATAGATAGCCATGCGGAAGCATATGTGGTCGCACTGATTGGGCCGGATCGTCCGAAGTACCACGGGCTCACAGAACACTCAGTGTGAAATGGTACTTGTACTGTGTTTCGCAGAGTAAGTGAAGATATCGGACGAAATTAAAAGTGCTACTTAAGCGGTGTAAAAAGCCGGCAACACAACCAATGGGCGGACTGTGGCACGGTTGTTCAAGGGTGGCGGTGTTCTCTTACCATATATGAGATCCCTCTGCTCCGTTGTCCGCTATTGAATAAAAACAAATCTCCAATTTTCTGATTTCATGACGTAGAGAAACCGAGCATAGCTCGCTGAGCGACCCTGAGTTTTGAGATGAGGCCGATGGTGAGACACCGCAATTCCGTATGTCTTCATATAAATGAGTTATATACTTCTGTTATTTTTTAATTTTAACATACCTTCCCATAGGAATGCAGACCCTTGCAGAGTGAGACAAATACAATCATCCATACGACAGCCAAATTGAAAGCAACTTGAAATTTCACCGTACCAAAGCTAGTATTGCTCTGATTGCGTTGTAAGACTTCGCTTTGAAAATATTGCGGAATCGTTAGGTGTATACTTCGCGTCATGTTTCTGTGTACCGGATCTGAAATGTCATAATCTCCAATCTCATAATCTACATATAAATCTCTAGTAACAAATTTAATATCACAGATGCCATATATTTATGATCAATAGGTAAGGTTCAGGTACATATGATAATAAAAGAACAATGAAGGAAATACACAATAAAGTCAATCTATTAAAGACGTCAAAATATTTCTACTGCGCCACAATTTTCTCTGTGATTGTGTTGTTGGCTTACGTCGCTTAAACGGCATATTTAACAGATAACTGTTTCACGCTAGTATTCTGTGAGCCGGCACACAAGGTGATATCACAGACTATTGTAGCGCGGTTGTCCATGGGCGGCGGTGATCTCTTCCCATAGCGAAAACCCTCTTGCTCCGTTGAATATAATAAAAAAATAGTGCGCCAGAATATTTCAGGTATATATGTACAATTACTTACCATCAAAGTTAAAATCATGCGGTAACGCCCATTTATATTTATCATTGGCGTTTATAAACGAATCCCTGAAGTATACAAATATCCACGAGAGCCCAATTATGCTGTAGATGCCAACAACAGCTTGCGTCAAAAGCAACGATATACCAACGCCCTTGAATATCGGCGAAATTTTCCACATATCAATAGGACCCGACTCCAACACTTGGCCCAAACAGAGGTGCAGCGTGAATAAAGGTATCCCAATAAGAAGTGATAGTATCAAAAATTGAATTATGAAACTGCCTGAAAATGTAATATATAAATGTTATGAATCGTTATGAAACAAACATTATTTGTTAATATTTTATCTTCGTAAATATTTTTAGGATATAGCGGACAACGGAACAGATGAGTCATCTATATGGTAAGAGAACACCGCCGCCCATGAACAACCGCGCCACATTCCGAACTTTGTTTGCTGTAAGCGTCTTTTTACGTCGTTTAAGCGGCACTTTTAAGGGCTTCCAATATCCTCACTCACTCTGCGAAACAGTACAACAGTACAAGTACCTTTTCACGCAGAGTATTGTGAGAGCCCGTGTTATCACTACCAACGAGTCGGCCAAATAAGTGCGTCATTATATATTTCAACATGATTCTTCGTGGCTTAAAATATACATAAAATGATAAAATATACATACCCCCATAGTGAACGCTGAACATGGCAAATCTGGAAATATTGAATATTCCAACGGTGCAGCTCAGACACGCCAACATAGCGCTCATGCGATGCGGCC
>DWCF01005404.1:0-14318 GCA_018230265.1 Delias oraia
AAAATTAATAAACATTTTGAGTCCGATGGATCAATATTTATGTTAACTTTTTTTGTAGATATTATAAAAAAATGTACACACTTTAAGAAACTGTGACTATCGTGGTGATAGACAGCATATTAAATAAATAAATAAAAGATACAACATAATAAATAAAATGATAAGTCGGTACCGCCTACTAGTCTTCATAAAATAGGTTTCAATATATTATATATAGACGTTAATAAATTAAATTCTTCATATTGACGTACAAAATTTAATGTAGACAAACTTGACTGTTCTCAGATCTGGGTAGAGCTAGCTGCCAGCAGGGGTATTTCCAAACCAATACGGAGACCTTCAAGAAAGGAGCGTACATATTCCTTAAAAACCGGCAACACACCTGCAAAGGGTGTCCATGGGCGGAATACCGCTTACCCTAGTTGAGCCATGCAAGGGATAGGGTTGTCCATGGGCGGAGTACCGTTTACCCTAGATGAGCCTCCTGCTCCTTTGCACCAAATCCATAAAAAAAGATTTATGCACAGCAATGTAACAAGATATTGAGACATTCTTATGAATTATTTATATATCTACGTTCTATGTAGTCCTATTTGAAATAAATAAACTAACTAGACTGGCATGACTTAAGCCTTAATTCGAAGTTAGATTTCAGAATTGACTGAAACTCGAAATGTTCAATACCAATTCAAACGAAGTTTATTCATCTGACGTCATCATCAGTTGGAAGACTAATTTGGGACTGGGAAATTGTCAAAAAGAGTTCTAATATGCACAGCAACTAATGTGTAAGGGTGTGGTTTGTTTTCGTGTTATTTAAGAAGTCATTATGTGACAAACCCAGTTTCGGAAGTAATAATTGCTGCAAGTAAAAAGATAAAAGACTCGACTTATTTCGTTTGAAATAAGTCGCATCAGTTTTAATATTTTGACGTAGTTATTTGTCCCATTTACGATTGAATAAATACTCTATTCAAAGTCATAGGAAAAACGGAAATTGTAGGAGCGGAGAGCGATACAATTTCTAACTATTTAAGAGAATGATGGTGTATTTTTAGTTATTCTTTGTTTGTAGACAATCAGGGACTCGGGTAGGTCGCGCGGTAAACCCGGGTGACGTCGGTTTTGAATACCGATGACGCTCGACTCAATCGCTACTCAATGCATAAGTAATGTGGAAAGTAGCACTCCATAAGATATACAATATTCTTTAAGGTTTATAAATAACAGAGATGAGTACATATATGTTCAGTAATTCATAGGAATTTCTTTACAACACCCATTTATGAACAATTCTCCGCTAACCACGACTTCGCGTGGAACCAGTCCATGTGAAACGTATATTCCGCCGGCATAAGCATATATGTACAGCTTATTATAATGGTCTTATCTATGAACCGTTTTGAGTTTAGGTTAAGCCGTGATATAGTACCAAAAAAATTTGTACTCTTAACAAAATATCTAATATTTATCAATTTAGAGAGAAAATACATAAAACATCATCATGAATAACATAATTAAGAAAAACTAAATATTTTGTAATAAATACTTAACCCTAAATGAGCACCACAGATCATTACTGATACAAAATAAGCAGACGCAATGACACAAAGGCGGTTCACGGTTAGAACTGCTTTTACGCGAGTTAATAAAAAAATTCTTAAAACTAAAAATAATAAACATATAAAAACAATTGTTAGTTTAACCTAGGTAAAATAACATATAAATAAATAAAATAAAATGAAGAAGCCTTTATATGATCCCTGCTACAACATTATTTTATTATTATTTTTTTAAAGTATATTCCTATATTTCAAACAAAGTCCAACCTAAAATAACCAAAAAATTAAAATACCATAAATAAAATTAAAATTAAAAATTATTAAAATACCGCTTTATCTTTGCGTTGAGTAGTGCAATTAATAACAAATATAACGGAATGATATTGTAATGAAATGCTAAATTGACATAATAAGAACAGTGCACATCTAAGCGGCACGTAGCGCAAAGTTTGTATAGGTGTATAGAAGTTAGCGAACTTAAACAATAACTTAGTAGAACAAGAGCTGGGTGGAAACTACGAGAATTGAAATATTTACCCTGTGTTTAAGCGTTTAAGTCAGAAATTACGACTTCTATAACTTTGCAATAGAGGTATTAGACAGTAATGACATAGACATTTTTTATAGTATAAAGGACAACGGATCAGGTGGGTCCTATATGGTAAGAGAACATCGTCGCCCAAGGACAACCGCGCCAAAGTCCATGCACTGGTTGTGTTGTCGGCTTTGTACGCTGCTTAAGCGGTATTATTAAGTGCCTCCGATATCCTCACTCACTCTGAGAAACACAGCTACCATTTAACAGTGAGTATTCTGTGAGCCCGTGGTATTACTTCGGACGAGAGTGGAATCCAAGTGCTGAAGCAGTTTGAATGTCCGATGCGATCACGGACGCGGTTTGTGCTTTTGTATTCATATTCATATAATTGAGATGCAAATCTGTTAAGGCTTAGTAGGCTTCATCGCCAATCCCTCCGTTATATCCATAGGAGCGTGTTATGAGTTAGTATGTAAATAAATGAGCGGTTGGCGTGGCTTGTATCTATTTGAAGCAATTCCGCGGTTATACCATTTGTGTCATGGATTCAGCGCGGGTGCGTCTCCTAGCTATATTTTTTGTTCTATTTAACCTTATTAAACAACAGTCTGTTAAGGTATGAGGGAAATGTAAGGTTGAAAGCATTTCTTAATACATAATATTTAGCAGCCCACAAAATGCCATAAATAATAACTAAAATTAAGTTAATTGATCAATTTATGTTTTTACCTTGGATTTCATATTAAAATTTTGAGTGATAAAGGATGTCTCGGTTTTAGTTTAAATCTATATGATTTTATTTTGTAATACCTACATACCTTTTGAGAGCCTCGTAGCTAAGTGGTTTCATAAGGCTACTACGAAGTGAGAGGTACCGGGTTCGAATGCCGGTCCGTACAATTATAATTTAATATATAATTAAATACTTCAAACAACTTAAATCTTTGAGGACTGTGGCGCGATTGTCCATGCGCGGCGGTTTTTCTTACATAAAGGAGACTCACCTGCTCCGCTGATCGCTATATCATTAAAAAAATATCTCTATAAATTATATAATACTGAAACGTATGAATCAGACTGTTATTATATGATATACTGTGATGGGAATCAATTTGCGAGAATATTATTTTTGTTCTCATAAATATACGATTTTTTATATATCGGCAATTATATTCTAAACGATATAGGTACCATATATAAAAAACATTAAGATCTTCAAAATACTGTAACTTCAATTCAAAAATGACTTGAGAAGAGCAATTTCTTAATATTGATAGAGAGAGTCGAAAATGTAGGCCTTTCTTGGAACGCTTTGTGATCCCAAAATTTCAACGACATAGTAGAATTTTCATCAACATACTTTATTTCCATATAAAATTACGAGTTCAATTCCGCTGTAAATTAATAATATTAAGACAAATTAATTTTTATTTTTTATAACTAATTTGACTTACTCGATTCATAATTTAAGAAATTTATAATTGCAAAACATCATCTCTTTAATTTAAATAACTTTAATGTTTTTGAATTTCGAGGTTTAAAACTTAAAAGACTTCATCATTTATAAAATACATAGAATTCCTTTTTATTCAATGAAACAGGATCGGAGTAGGTATTATGTATAAAGACAAATATAGCTACATATTATTACTGTTAATGTCCCTAATTGTAGGTATTATACAAGTTTTGTGAATCACAAAATACTGGGCACAAATTTAATTATATTTGTTAGAGATATTATCTTATAGGCCCTTTGAATAATTCAAGATCTACACAAAATTAATTAGATCCCTTGGAAAGATAAATCCACACAGCAAGCAACTTGAGTACGGAAACATTTAGCAAAGTATTAAACAGATTAATTTGCATTTAATAGAAAACATTTGAAACTTAAATCGGTTTACTTCGTCGTAAAAGGAGAGTCAAAAGAAAAGCTGAATAAATATTCAGTGAGACTATATAAATAAAGTGAGTTTGAGCCATTTATTCCGATACACGGGTACTCCGCGCAGACACTGGAAAAGTTAGGCGGAAACGGGATTTCCTAATGCGATTTTAATTCTTTTCTTCCAACCACGAGGAGGGTAATTTCAATAAAATGCGACGAATATATTTTATTCAAGCAGGACGAAAAAAAAATTATGTGACGCTTCATTAAAAAGCGAAAGTTTTGAGCGTCTTTCCGCGCCGCGTCGCTTCAACTTGTCATTATGAAAACATTGCAGCGTTCGAGCCGAATTTTTGCGAAGTTTAATTAGAATTGAAAATTTCCGCTGCAGTTTCTTGAGTTCTATAACGATTCATTTTCGCACGTGACGTGTTTGCCTCCAGAGAGGATTGCGTATAAAGCACGAAAAAACAAATGAACGGTCTACTTATCTAAAATAAATCTTGCTTTAATCTTTTTAGTTGAAAGAACATCTTTTCTAATGACACTTCAAAATAATTCACATTAATGTATGTATAATTATGAGATATATTAATATCATAAATATGTTTACTTATTTATTTAAGGTATTCATGGAAGTGCAAGGGGAAGGCCTATGTCCAGCAGTGGACGTCGTACGGCTGAAATGATGATGATGATTTACAAAGATTTCTTAAGGTAGTGTTCTTTTAATAGAGAGATACCCAATGTTGGTAAATTCTACTTAAAAATGTCTATGTGTATAAAGTGCAAAACCCTGCAGGTCACAGGTTCAGAATACAAGATAGCATAACTTGCATAAATTAGAAACTTGCTAACATAGTACAGGCAGGCCAGTAACGCTGAGGGTTCAATCGTTAAAGTAAGCTTCATCACGATCTAATGGAGATAGTATCTGGGTCAACGTCAACAAGCGAGCCACAAGCCATTTGGCAACCTGTGTTACGATCTAGATTAAGAGTATCATATTTTAGTGCAATAGCTTTGTAAAGAAACAACAAAGGATATGAAACTTTGAAAGAAAAGAGATTCAAAGCCTTCTCTATTTGAACTTATCGTCATTTGATTTTATATTTTGCGCAATTACGTTGACGGAACAACAAAGTTATGACATAATGTTGTATTATGGATACATAATTAATTTAAATTCCAATTTGGTTATTAGTTTAAATGGCAAGAAATGTACAAAGTAAATGATAAAAATGTGTAATTGTAACTAGTAAATTTCATAGGCATACCTCTACATAATAACAAGAAGACAAGTAGCAGTACACGTGAGAGACGTGATATCGCCATATTATCTGTCCACTATCGACTCAAGCTCCAACCTAAGTGGGATCTCATCTAAAATGGTGACCTGAAACAAAAGGAAAAATATAGCTTACTTTGTGTGTGATACAAAAGAGCACTGTACAAGATTAAATAGAAAAGTAAAGTTGCGAGTGCCTGAATAGTGTATGGGGTTAATAAGTATTTTACTTGAAAATGTTATCAAATTTAAAATCATCATCATCATTTCAGCCATAAGACGTCCACTGCTGGACATAGGCCTCTCCCTTGGACTTCCATGAATACCTGTCAGAGGCGACCTGCATCTAGCGTCTTCCATATTATCATATTATAAGAAAATTAGTTAAAAAGTGGAATATTTTTACGTAGATACCAGATAATGTTCATATATGCATTTAATATTGATAAAAATTAAACATAAATAAGTATCATAAGTATCATTAAACATAATATAGTTAGAAATATAGAATCATAATATGCAAATAATAAAAAAAAAGGAAAATTAACGAAGTTCTCTCGTGTTATAGAAAAAAATACTCATTACTCGGATAGTCATTGAATTAAAAATACTTTTAAGTTACAAGTTGCAACATTTTATTCCGCTCATGAATTTCCTTTGTTCATTTTAATAAATTATTTGTCATTCTAATGTTACAATTAAATGAAAACTTTTTTGCTTGGTGTAAATTTAACAGTATAAGTACACTCACTGTTAAGTTACACTTTTAAGTAATAAAAACAATAACCCTTTTATTAGTTTTCCTTTAATTAGGGATTTATTAAAATATAATAAATATTTAATAATAAGTAACTTTAAAAAGATTTATAGGAATAACTAAACAGATTTTAATTCCAGCTCAATTAAATCGATCTTTAACCCTTGACCAATACAATTGATTAAAACTCATTGTTCAGGCGAGAAACCGGGTTATAATATAATATAATAATGAAATAGTATGATGACATTTTCAATTCAACATTTTTTAAATTTAAATACGCTTCTATCTAATCAAAATTTTTGAAGAGCCTAGGGCTAACATACATACCTACTTCTGTATCAATTATATATATTTTATTCTAATGGTATAGCGAACAACGCAGCAGGTGTATCTTTTATATGGTAAGATAACACCGCCATTCATGGACAACCGCGCTTAGTCCACGCTTTGGTTGTGTTGCCGTCTTTTTACGAGCCTTATATTTATACTTTTTGCCTACTTTTACAACAGGGTTGGATATAGAAAGTCTATAAAGTTATGAACGTTTTAGATGGTAGTTGATGTTTCATTTCAAGTTGTTTTTTTAAATTATAATCAAAACGGAAATAAATAGCATGAAAAAGATTATGTACAAATTAAGTAAGCTTTTAGTAAGCACCTGTGATAGGATATCCAAACACAAAATGCCTTTCTATAATGTCGAAGGCTGAATCACCTTCAATCGTTCTTAGAAAGTATTATTCATTACAAAATCAATATATTAGTAGCGTAAAGATACTGCAGGAACCATACAAACATGGACCAAATGAATTTAGCCCAAATCTCAAATAGAAATGCCTCTAAGAACCGTATAATTGTTGATAAGCAATGGTATTGGTTTATCTTATTTTAATGGATTAAACATGTTAATCATGAAACCGTAGTAATCTGTGACCCCGTGGTATCCGGAGATGGCCCAATTAGTGCGTCAGCATTACTCGTCCATGGAAAAATATTATACTTGATACAGAGTATATAAAAACAAACAGATTGATTTACATTTTAATTTAGTATTGAGGTTTGAAACATATTGGCACTTAAAGCGTTGTATATATTAATAATGTCATTAATATCAATTAGAATTAGAAAATGTCTCGCAGTATGACGGAGCGGTATGTTTTAGTTACAAACTGCACCACCGAAGTAGCGGCTATTCTTACAAAACAGCTGTTAGTTCTATACGGGTGAAGTTTAAACGATGGGGAGTGCCTTTAATTGGGGTTTTACGAACATTAATCAAGTGCTTTACGTCGGGGGAGCTGTTAAGGCGCGTTCACACTGAACATGGAGCAGATGCTTTGCAGCAATTTTATGGGCGCATTAAACGATTTGCCATTTTGTCGAAATGACGTAATCTTTTATTGAGAATAACGTGATCGAATCAAGAACACACAATCACAATCGGGGCATTATTTCTATTAAAAATAAACATGCGATGTGTAATGGTTCGCAGCTTAAAGGTTTTTAAAGTGTATGAAGCTCGAGAGATCGGTTTCGAATACCGGTCCCGACAATTATAATTTAATTTATAATTTATTTAGTGTCTGGAAGTGCTTGACAGTAGCCGGGCGAGTGTCTTAATACTGGTGCACCCGTGGGAGAGCCATTCTGAAGCATATGCTGACGTACTAATTGGGCCGACTCATAGAATACTCAGCGTGAAACGATACTTGTACTATGTTTCGCAGAGTGAGTGAGGATATCGGAGGCCCTTAAAATGCTGCTTAATCGTCGTAAAAAGCCGGCAACACAACCATGCGTGGACTGTGGCGCGGTTGTTCATATGTGCCGGTGTTATCTTACCATGTAGGAGAACCGACTGCTCCGACGTCCGCTATAGAATAAAAAATATTAAATAATAATTGCATTCAACATGGAGGTTGTATTTTAAAGCTATTTTCAATATAGTATAAATTTAACGTACTGAAATAACATAATTGCAACATGTTATATCTTCAGCGATATAGATCTCACTGAAAATCAGAGCTGTGAACGTTGCAATCAGTACGGGAGGTGTTACAGCTACTGACATTCGCACTAAATTATTGATTACCATTTGCATTTCTCCATTGTATAATAAACACATAGAAGTAACATTTTCATGCGTGTCAATTAATTTAGTCCTTTTATTGATTGAATATTTATTAAGTATGCCGCACATCTGACCAATACTATCTTGAAGGGCCATGTGTGCAGTCAGCTTTATGACGTTCGTTCAAAGATCTGTCGTTTGACAAACGACGTTTGGCCACAGGGCTTCAAGCTTCTAACATTCGTCAATGCATTTTTTCCTAACTGAAAAACTTTTCGGATAAGAAATATTTACCCGTAAAATGCGTAAGGGCATGCTGCATAATTTATGCTAAAGAGTAATTAAGGCGGGAGGTGCCTCTTCGATAGTATAGAGATTTACAGCGAAAAGAGGAAGGCAAATGGTGAAATTTTCCAAATTCCAGCTGTATATGAGAAATATTGAATCTTTTTTATAGTAAATCGGACAACGGAGTAGGTGGGTCTCTTATGTGGTAATAGAACATCGCCGCACACGGACAACCGCGTCACAGTCTGCGGATTGGTTGTGTTGCCGGCCTTTTACGCAACTTACGCGGCATTTTTAAGGCCTCCAATATCTTTTCTCACTCAGCAAAACACAGTAGAAGCACTATTTTAAGTACAACTACCATTTCACGTGTTACCATTTGGTAACACTTCGAATGAGCCGGCTCAATTAGTGCGTCCGCAAATGCTTCAGCGTGGCTCTGCCACGGAACCCATCTGCTTTCAGAAATCCCAATATTAGGATTTAAATGGCTTAAAAACAAAAGATTCTTACTTAGAAAATTTGTTATATAAAAGAACATTATTAGGAAAACATTTTTCCGTGTAAGGATTTATTTTAACTAGCAGATTCTTTCAGACAATCCTGTAAGAATAGAGTAGACTGAACAGTGGAATAATCTAATGTGTGATAGTGGTCTTTAAAGAGGCGGGTATCTACAGTAACATATATTAAAATTATTTGATTGTATATAATAAAATAAATTGAATGGTTTCGGGTGGTCTTTGCAGCGAGCGTTAGATGCGTACGAAAATAAATAATTACAACGGTGCATGGCGGGTGTGTGCGGTCACTAAACTAAACACAGGACTTCCGACTTCACAGCAAAGGAATGTTGTTTCGTCACAGTACCACCGTCTAGGTATATCATTTCAATACTGTGTAAAACTATAATGCATTCTTTATTCCAATGGCAGCATATAAGAAATAAGTAACTGTTTAAGGTATTCCTCCAAGCTAGCGTAGTACTTCACAACCACACATAGTTTTATTATCTATAGCGGACAACGGAGCAGGTGGGTCTCCTATATGGTAAGAGAACAGCGCCGCCCATAAACAACCGCGCATGGTTGTACTGCCAGCTTTATGCGGTATTTTTAAGAGCCTCCGATATCCTCACTCACTCTGCGAAACACAATAAAAGTTCCGTTCCACGCTGAGTATTCTGTGAGCCCGTGGTATTATTTCGGCCGAGCCGGCCAAATTAGTGCGTCAGAATAGCTCTCGCAAGTGAAACCTAACAGTCAATTTTGAAGTAAATCATGAAGAGATGGGCCGGGTAAGACAACAGCATTGTTTCAAATTGTCCCAAACCTAAATAAATTTAAAAAAACATAAAAACCTTTTCATTTAATGAATAACTTTTTAAATTTATTTATTAATTATTTAATGAATATATAATCTGATTCAAGCATCAATAATAATTTATAACCATACATAGACCGAATTTTGAAGTGACAGTGTGTTAACTAGTAGTAATAACTAACGAACCAAATAATTGAGATATTATTCTCAGTTTTAATTAAATTTAATAACCATAATATATCCTTATATGGTGTACAGCTTGTACTTAGTCAATGTCATTTCTCTTGCTGGTCATACTTACTTATGCCACAAAGTAGACTAATCTTTATATTACAATCGTCTTTACTTCAAACATATATTTTGATATTAATGGAATAAAATATAAATCACTAAATAAAGATTATTTATACTTGTAAATAACTTCACCACTATAAAACCTAAGCACTGTGCACCATTACCGCACCCGTTTCAATAATTTCACACCATCCGCAGGGAATTTCGCTAAATAAGCTTTTATAACCATTATTATGTGTAAATTTTAATTATCAACGCTTTGTGATTGATTATATACACGCGAGTTTTGTTAATGCATGAGGCACCTCCTTCTACAGACTACATCGACCACTGATAATGCGATTCTGATGAGAAAACATTATGATAAACTCTGTTGACATTACATTATAATAAATGTACGAATTGCGTAATCCCTTAATGATGTCCTTATGTAAGTATTACGCAGGTAAGATGAATATCATTTAAATTACTTTTTATACAAAAATTTCATTTCTTTTAATACGCTACAGATAATATCTTAATAATTATAGGCCAGTAAGGTTTTAACAAAACATATATTTACAATATTGAACGTTAATTTTTTTCTTGTCATTTTTCATTTATGGTGTAGATAAAGTAACAAAATATTATATACATAATGACATAGACATTAAAAAAACGTTATACGAAAGCTAATAAAGGCAACGGCGCGGCACAGCCTTACGGTTGGGATTCATTCCCTGCAAAATAATGACTGCTTTACCGCTATTACATCATTTGTTAGATATTCCACATAATAGGTTATCCAAAATAATGTATATTTCATTTATTGTATATTATATATAAACATATATATATTGTATATTACATTATCTTGTTTATTTGCTTATAGCCGCTTTTATCTGATTTTTCATGGGAATGTTTTGAGTAGTTGTTTGAATGACTACCTGCAGCTGAATTTCAACATTGAACATCGACGCAGAATACAAAGTTGCATCCATATATAATATATATCCATATCACCATATCACCCCGATGTTTATTGTTTTTGAGGGTTTTTTAAAGCATTTTTTGTGTTTTACATCACGTTTCTGTAGTATAATACAAATAGGGACCTTCAAAAAAAGAGCTTACCTATCCCTAAAAGGCCGGTACCACACTGACGACCCAGCACAGGCCGGGGTTGTCCATGGGCAGACAAACGCTTATCCTTTATGAGCCTTCTACTTACTTGCCTTCCGCTTTACCATTAAAAAAAATACATTAGTACGTATTTTAATTCAGAAGATAAAACTCTTACAATTTTATATACCCGTAAAAATCACAAATTCGATATCTATGGTAATTTTTATTTAGGAATAAATACTAAACATCTTTTATAATATAGAATATATTTGTACTTTTCATAACCACTAGATTTTAGTATAAAAGCAATCTAAGAATATTCCTATATTGTATCAAAAATATAAATTCCTTGTTTCAAATTTTTGTTTCAAAACTTTGATAAATTCAGTTACAACTACATTTTATTCAGTTTTGCTTTGATAAAATTGATATTTTACTCCATCTGAAACCCATATGTCCAATGTTAGGACAAATATTATGACAAGAGAAAGTACCTCTCCATGTATTTTTAGTTCCCTCCGTTTTCATTGACTAACCAATGTTTACTTAGAGTACTTAATAACCCTTTGATTCCAGCTTCCTTGAATGAAGTGTTTTAAGTCTCCGAATAACAATGTTTAGATAAGTTAGTTTAAATTCAAGCAGCAATATAGTTCATGCAACCCTTTGAGTTTTGGCTTTGAGTAAATAATCCTTTTTAGTTAAAGAAATGTATTCTTTCTTTAAAAAAGATGATTATCAATATTTTACTTTACAATTTTCCAACATCGCACTCTTAGCTAAACAATTCAAACTTGAAGCCGTGAACAAAATAAATCCACGGTTTTTATCTCTTCGCAACGTATTAAAAAATCCTTTGTAGTATTATGGATACAATCAGGTTGCGTTGACTTAAGTTTCGAAAAAATATTGTTTTTCTTAGAAATATAAAAACGATACAATTTACTTTCGAATCATTTATATTAAAAACATATTTTGTATTTGCTTTCAATATGTTTATTTATCTATCTATTTGTTTCTTCAAAACTTAAAAATGTTATTTAAAATGAATTTTATGAATTAATGAATCACCGTTCTGTATGTACATGTATTTTTAAATTACGCACAAAGTTATACCGGGAAGTACAATAGCAAAGGAAAAGCGCTAAAGTAATATTTGGTGAAATTAAAATTAAGAGTATTTTATTTTTTATTTGACACAGATTTTCTTTGTTTATCCCAGCTATCCTTGTTCAGCTACTCTCAATATTGCGCAACTTTAAAAATAAGTAATTAAAAGTTTCAGCTATTACCTAAATGTATACCTACTTGGGGATTTCTAGAATTTGATTTACAGTTTTCTGCGCTACAAACGAAACAAACTGAGGACAAAGTTTACCAGATCCAGTCGCTTAGATTAAATTGTGTAACCCAAGAGAGTGCTTATACCTACTTCTAGTTCGGAGTTCGACTCACAAAATTATAATACAGTGTTTGACTACTAATAAGTCAGAAAAACTAGGGTAAATGCTTAACAATAGCTACACTTAATAACTATCTAGATATAAAGTTCATGAAATCTTTAAAGAATTGTTTAACGGTGCTGTTAGAAGAAACAATGGAACTTAGACAGCGTTGGTTAAATCCTTTTATTAAGGAAGCTGCCGGATAAAGGTGAGATCTTTACACAAACTTTGAAACGAAGTACATGTGCTATATTTTTTTTATTCTACGAGTCGATATGATTTGATAAATCTAAGTCCTTAAATGGAGATACTCTTAATTTTATCTCAATTGGAGGATCTATTTGGACCGATAAATGTTTCTAGATTTAACCATCGAACATCGCGGTAGAATGCAGTTTCATCGCTTTCACCTCGATGTTTGTCGTTCCACAACTAAGCGTTATTTAAGGCATTTTGAGTCGTGCACCACCTCTCTGTGGCATCACCTGCCAGCGCGAGTATTTCCAAACCAATACGACTTGGGTACCTTCAAGGAAAGAGCGTACACTTTCCTTAAAAGCCAGCAACGCACCCGCGGCTCTGTAAGGGCTGGGGGTTTCCTTGCCCTCGATGAGCCTCCTGCTCGTTTGCCACCGATAGTTTAAAAAATATATAGGGATTCTTTAAAAGTGATAAATAAAAAATCCTAAAATATTTTCTCTCATATATATATTGTTGCGAATTTCAGACAGGCTTGCCGGGCGGGTATTATCGGTAATAACCTAGAGATATTTGTAAAAAAGTGAGTAAAGCGACAATATTAAATCAACATTAGTTCGTTCTGAAATAGCTAGCTGAGGAGTGTAAATAAATAGGGTGAGGAGGTATTGCTGCGATTATTTACTTTGTGTTCAAACGACTACACTGCGACTGCCGATCCATTGTTACTTAGAAAGCTATTCTGTTCATGAAACAGTGATAATATCCTGAGTGTTATTCAAAAGCTTCATACGTATTTGATTAAAGTATGTGTTAGTAGAAGCTTGAAGAAGCTTAGTAGAAGCATCATATCAAACTTTTTATTTCTATATTTTTAGTCATTGAGTTTTTAAATCTGAAATTCTCTATACGCACTTGTATAAAAAATGCGTGTTGAAAACTCAGGTGCTTTTATTACTAAATAATTTTCAATCATTTCATGTCTTTCATCTCGTCCGTTTTGTAGATTTGGATGTCGCAAATATAGATGAAAACCTGATTCAATTAACGTTACATAAAACTAAAGGGTTGTTAAAGTAAGCTTTAGCCAATGTCTCTCATAATTAACTTTTCTAGTTACCCTTAAAAAGCTTTTTGCGGTAACCATTTCAATTGGATATAACTTATGGGTTTTATGGTAAATTAGTTACAACGGTCTTACCTAATCTAGTGACTTTCGTGCTACTGCTGAATTCTCCTAATCTTTTACAGAATCATGTGAACATTCATTTACATTTCTAAATTTATTGGATGTTCAAAAGCCCACACAATTATTATAAAAACTTCTAAAAATCTTAGCCGGGTTGTTTTGTCAAATTCGGTATGAATTTATTTTACTTTATTATAATATAATACTCAGCATTGACGTCCCACGTGTACACAATTTCTGTCAAATTTTCCATTCAGACCGGGAGTCAAATAACATAGCCATTAAGTCACCGTGCCTTACAAGACCGCTTGCCATGTTCTTAAAGTGATAGATAAGCAAGAATTAACTGTAATAAATTTCCAAGTTTTAG
>DWCF01005405.1:0-14314 GCA_018230265.1 Delias oraia
AGTATAGCGGACAACGGAGCAGGTGGGTCTGCTATATGGTAAGAGAACACCGCCGCCCATCACCAACCGCGCCACAGAGTCCCCGCATTCGTTGTGTTGCCGGCTTGTTACGCCGCTTAAGGGCCTCCGATATCCTCACTCACTCTGCGAAACACAGTACTAGTAGCTATTCACGCTGGGTATTCTGTGAGCCCGTGGTATCACTTCGGACGAAGTCGCAGCCGCCCTAATTTGTGCGTCAGCATATGGATCAGCATGGCTCTTCCACGGGTGCAAAGATTGTGCCACCGCCTTTGTACGTCTAAATGTTATAATTTAATGGGCCTCCGATATCTTCACCCTCTCAATAAAAACGGTACTAGTACTGTTTCAAACTGATATTCTGTCAGCCCATGGTATCAATTCAGACGAGTCGGCCCAATTAGTGCGTCAGCATGGCTTTTCCACGGGTAAATTTATACTTTAGAAGAGTTTTATAATTTAGAATGGACCAAGAATTTATAATTAATTGTTTAAAGTGACAATACCTTGGTTTGTTGATGAGCAGGTGGCGGCGCCGGAGTAACTGTAACGCCTGGCGGGACCACGCATCCACTACCAGCAAGCGCCGTACCCGTCGTTGACTCCTAGACAAAAGGCAAGCGTAACGTGCAACAGATTTAAAGAAAATCATTTTTTTATGGTATAGAGCGGACAACGGGGCAGGTGGGTCTGCTATATGGTAAGAGAACACCGCCGCCCATCACCAACCATGCCAGAGTCCGCGCATTGGTTGTGTTATCGTCTTTTTGAGCCACTTAATCGGAATGTTTAAAGGCCTCTGATATCCTCACTCACTCAGAGAAACACAGTAGAAGCACCGTTTCAAGTACAACTACCATTTCACGCTGAGTATTCTGTGAGCTCGTGGTATCAGTTCGGACGAGCCGGTCCAGTTAGTGCATTAGCGTATGCTTCAGTATAGCTGTCCCACGGATGCGACACTATTAAGACACTCGCCCGGCCACTTTAAAGACCTTCCAGAGACCAAAATTATAATTTAAATTATAATTGTCCGGACTGGGGTTCGAACCCGAAACCTCTCGCTTCATGGCAAACTTATTAAACCATTAAGCCACGAGGCTCTCGTATATATTTACATTGTTATAATTTTTGCTGAAATAACTCACTTTTACGGGCGCCACGCTGGTCGACTGCTGGGATTGCCTAATCTTTCGTAAGAGAACAAGCCGCGTCTCCTCAGCCCTTAGTTGTTCGCGTAACGTGCGAAGGCGTCGCTCGCGTTCCCATATTTCCGCACTAGATAACTCCTAAAAAACAATATTATATATATTAGTATATAACAGTATATATATACTAGAATATATTTAAATTTGACAAAAGAATATCGTAATAGCTGCCTGTTTTGTTTTAGTTCACATTACAAAAATAAAGAGATAATTTAATATATTTTATATTCTATAGCGTGCAAAGGAGCAGTTGGGTCTCCTATATAGTAAGAAAACACCACCCGGACAACCGCGCTACAGTCCGCGAATGGTTGTGTAGCCGGCTTCTTACGCCGCTTAAGTGTCATTTTTAAGGGGCTCCGATATCCTCACTCACTCTGCAAAACAGTCCAAGTATCGTTTCACGCTGAGTACTCTGTGAGCCCGTGGCATCACATCGGACGAGCCGGCTCAATTAGTGCGTCAGCGTACGCTTTAGGCTCTCCCATGGGAATTATCCTACAAATTTTATAAACGCGCAAGTTTATAAGTATGGAAGGATCTTAAATTCTCGTTCACGCAAAAACTTTTGTATTTTAATATAATTTAACATTAATTTTTCATTAATAAAGCTTGTACATCAGAATAACACATAGGCGGCTGTAATGTATTATATATAATTTTAATGGTCGAAATATTATCACGAAAGTTGGAAGAATTGTTCCATTTCCGAGCCATTCTGTCGTGCCCTGCAAGTACCGTAAGAGTTACACCAAAAAATGTATGGTAGAAATGTACCTTTAAGATAGTTCTATAAATAACCACTATCGCTAAAAAAGTGAATAAATAAGAAAATGTTGTTGATCTGTTACGGTATGTAGGTATCAGACATTATTATGATAATATGTAAATTTCTTGAAAGAAAAGAGTCTCATAGCCATCCAGTAGCGTACCAGGCGGAACGACATCTGCTTGGTCCACAAGCAAAGATTAAAGTAAGTTAGAATTCCAAAACACTACATACTCTATGACCAGGTACTGGCAGTGGTGGTTCATTCTCCTCCTCGGAGTCTTCTTCGTCGCGAGGGTCACGCGGAGACTCCACGTGTGGCGGTATGGCTGGAACTGCACTAGCAGTTATGGAAACGTTGACAGGCGTCGAGTTCAGCTTACTGCTGACATCTGAAATACGATGAAACCCTATGGGGCATTCTATTCTTACCATTTTTTGTCAAGAGAACATACGGAAAATAAAGTAAAAAGATATAAATAGGCCTGGACAACATTCTCTTTTTGAAAGAAATTGTTGAACATCTATAGCCCTCTATCACTAAATAGCTATCTAACGAAAGATATTTATAGAAAGCAATATTGTTTTATACTAATAAATATTAATAATAATTAAGATAACTTCATAATATAAGGTGTTAAACCATTACCTCATCTAGGGACCATCCAATAATCGCGTAGGCCATTGAAAGGGGTTGGACAAAATATCACAAAGGCGACAGAGGGTCTGGTAAGATATGTGTATTTACTTTTACCCCGGCACAATTTTAAGGCTACATATATAAGTAGCTATGTTAATTAATATAATACAGGCGATAAAACCCTATTCGTTTATTATTACTTGTAGGTATACAACTCAAAAACTACCTGCAACATTTCTGTCTAAATATTTTTATCATAATCTTAATTTCAATATACAATAAGACTACTTTATATTTAAAGATTATATTGGAATTTTTGATACTGATATTACAAATGATGTTGAATGAGGGTACGAGTTAGTCTTAAATCTCAACACATCACCAACTGAGAGAGAGGAAAAAATGCTAAATAAAAGATCACGTGTTTAATGTTTTTTTGCCAGAAATACAATCAAAACCGTAAGGCTGCATTTAGTGTCAAGCGGATCGTCAGTACGGTGATCTCCGCGCGTTTGTGATCCGCACTGATCGTCTGCGTATACCGTTATAGTGTCGTCCTGACCACCACGGTGTAAAGACGCGCGCAGTGCATTCAATGTGGTGGGTTTTATTAGTTATAGATGTATAGTATTTTCCTTTTTTAAATATATTTAATAATAAATATATTATTTATTCTAAATAATAATAAGCGACGTCCTACCAAGCTTTGTTTTTCGCGTTTTTGTTTTTTGTAGAGGATCAGAGGCATCACACCAAACATATCCTCAAACAAACTATATCGTTCACTCGACTCGTGCCAATATTGCGATATTCACGACACGCCATGATTGGACTGCGCCGACGCGTGCGCCTTGCATGGTACTGAAATCACTGACGGTAAATCCGCGCGGGCAATAGTCCGCGTTATTGTAAAATGCTTTCAAGAGCATCTTACAGATTGACACTAAAACCAGCCTGTAGTATTGTATTGTAATCAAATAATTTGCATATGTTTATTAGAACTATTCTAGAAAATTTAAATTCCAAAGTACCTGTAAAGGGAGCTGGAGTGGGTGGAGCAAGAGTAGGTTTCCTATGAGGAGGAGCTGCCGGCAACAGCACAATGTCAGGACTTTCAGCATAGCTTCGGGTGTCAGATCTGGGACGAAGCACTCGCTTGCCACTTGCACCCTGTAAATACTTCACATTGACACAATGCACATGCTTTCATAATGCATTTCTAGTATATCTTACATTCTAATTACTTTAATGTAGACTTATCCTCACTCACTCCTTGAAACACAGTAGAAACACCAAATCAAAAATATGAATAAGGGCACTACTGCAACCAGTTTACAAAAAAAAATTTTATAAGAAAATATTATAGAAAAGGGATCTCATTATTATCAACTATTGGAAAAGTATGAAATAATTGTTAACTTACCCTTTCAATCTTTTGTCAGCAGAAGCAAAAGTAAAACAGGATTAATTATCAAGTGTATTTTAGTATATAACAAATATTATAGGCTGTTATAATTATAGTTCTCATAGTTTATACTCTACATTTATCATATATGAACTAATCAAATTTTTTTATTAGGCATTTTTAAGCAAACACATAATAATACAAAAAATTATATATTGCTATTATTTTTAATTAATTATTACTTTTAAAAATAACTGGTTAAAATACACTTTAGGGTGTCCCATGGTGAAATTGGCACCAAATTTGTTACTAAAATATAACAATAATAAAAGTAATAATATTGTTATAACAATAATATAAAAAACCTAACAGAACCTAAAAATAATGCAATCAGCACATAAACAGGATTATCCCCACTTACAGGTACACAGAATTCTCTAATAGCACCAAGATTATGCTTAAATTTACGCTGAGAATATACAAACTAATATGTATATATAAAGTAAGAATCCAAGGGGCACCTTAAACTATAGGCTAGCCAACTATTTTTCTGACTATTTGTATTAGAAAAGTTAACAGACACTTAGATGTGAACAATCCTTACATGTGGTGGAGGCTGTGCTGGAGTGATTGTAAGTCCACTTGCTGTTAGAGCCCTTAGCTCACTTAATTCAGGTGGCAGAGACCTGCTGAACATATTTTGTTATGGAGTAATGTTTTTTAAACACATAATTATAATAAAAAAGTATATATATAATAATATGAAACTATGCTTAGTAAAACAGGATAAGCATATTTTGTCTTAAAAACATGGCAGTATTTAGTATTATATATATCGTATTTACATTACGAGTTATTTAGGCAGAATAACATTAAAAATTACTTAGAAGTCTTATTATTATTTACGATAATAACAACACTCTCTTACCTCACACTGAGATCTACAGCCGAATCGTCCACGTCCATTGTTCTCTAACTCACTAATTGCCGAAAATTATACAATCACCACAAAAATCAATAACTGGGAAATATTTGATGACACAAAAGATAACACGCCGCAACTGTGTTATATTAACATTCTAATTAAAATTATAATAGTATAGTTGTTAACATAATAAGATTTTTAATACAAACATTTTCTTGATTAATTTTCATTCTTTAGACAATATAAAAATGAGAAGTTTAATGTAAACATGATAATTCGGGTAAACTGGTGATTGATGACACCTAACTTCAAAATGAAATGGCTGTATAACTACTGTATCAGCGATATTAAGCAAGTTTCACAAGCCGCGTGCTTATATTAATAATATGTATTAAGTTTAATAAGTACGGTCAGTTTAAAATTAATTATAGCTATTTGGAAAATAAAACATGATTTAAAATCGCATTTATACAAAAGAATTGCGTGATTAAATCATATAAATTCTAAACAATTTAATAATCACAAATCACAATCGTCAATATGGCACACCTGACACCACACAAGTCGATTGTCAAATTACAATCTTAAAGTACTTAGTACATACGTTAACAGAGTAGTGAACACACAAGTCGGAACACAGAAATCATAAAATTATTGTACTTAATTCTTATTCCATCTGATAATATTTTCAGAGTAAAGTTTAAGTGAAGTATTATGTAACATGAAACGTTATGCAATAAACCTATAAATAGTAAATTCTTTCGAAGATTAAAGAAAGTAAAAAAAAAAGCTTACGCATTAGTATAAAAAAGGTGAGCCTCAAATTGTTATGAATAATACATATTTTAAAGTAAAATATTATAATTAAAGTTGTGTATGTTCTATAACCTTTATATTTTACAGTTTTAGCGCCATCACAAAAACGAGTGCGTCATATTTTATATTAACAATAAAAATGTTTTAAATATCAACTATTAAGAAATAAGCACAATTAAAGAGCTTTAATTCAGCGAAATGTGATCAATTTCCCAAATATTTCACCATGTTAATGTCTGTTATACTTGATCAGAAGTTAATATAATCTCTAAAAGACAAGAATCCAGAGCTCTAGAGCCCCTTAAAAAAATATTTTGTAATTTGTTTTGCTTTATAACCTGTGATTGTAGGTTATGTTTTGAATTGTGTTTAATAATCTCCACAATAGTTTTATTTCAAATTCCTCGAAGTTGCGGTACAATGCCGGGACCTGATTTACTGTCAAGTCAAGGACTGCGCCTTGATGGGCGAAGGCCCAATGAATTACGTCGGATTCGGTGTAAGCTCGGTGTATTCACACAACCCGACGGTAGCGCTTATTTAGAACAAGGAAACACAAAAGTTTTAGCAGCTGTATATGGTCCTCATCAGGCATGTTTATAGTACTATGCATGTAATTAATTAATGAAATATGTAACTTGTGTATAATATAAATTATATATATATATATATCATTTTAGAATACATGTTTCAGGCAACAAAATCAAAAATGTCTACAGAAGCAGTAGTAGTTAATTGCCAGTACAGTATGGCTACTTTTTCCACAGGTATATATGTTTTTTAAACCAGTAAGGATAGACAAAAAATGGGAGTTATTACATTTTGAATATTTTGTTCTGTTATTATTTTATTTACAATACAAATCTCTTAATTTTGTAGGCGAAAGAAAAAATAGACCTAGAGGTGATAGAAAGTCTCAAGAAATGTCACTACACTTAAGGCAGGCTCTGACTGCAGCAATAAAGACAGAATTGTATCCTCGTTCACAGATTGACATATACATTGAAGTTTTACAGGTTTTTTAATTTATATGTACCATCATAATGTATGTAATTAAGAGCAATTGGAAAATAAGCTGTCATTGTTTAAATATAACTTTTAAGTTTTAAAAGAATCAACTTTAAATTAAGAAAATCTATAGTATTGGTCTATTTAGGAGCTATAATGTAGACTAGAAATAGACTGTCAGATATATCAAACTTTAAGACCTCTTATTTTTCATAAGTAGAAACAAACTTTCTGAATATGGATCTAAAATTTATTTTGTTTTCTATGTAAATATTCACATGTTATATTCCAAATTGTTCTGTTTTATCCCTAACACCAAATATGAATTAGGCAGATGGTGGTGCCTATTGTGCTAGTGTGAATGCAGCAACATTAGCATTAATAGATGCCGGGGTACCCTTACGAGCATACGCGTGTGCTTGCACGTCGTCAGTTGCATGGCGTGGAAGTCAACCTGAAGCACTCTTAGATGTCGGACATGTAGAGGAAGCAGCTGGAGGGGTCTGTTTAACTGTTGCTGCTTTGCCTAGTACAGGTACTTTAAAATTCAATTACAATTAACATATGGATAACATGTCTGACATGATATTCAATTTACCTCCACAAGTCATCCCTTTTATTTATTTAATTAGTGTATATTTTTTAAATCCAAGAATTTTTATTTATAGGAAGTATAGCCTTATTAGAGATGTCGCATCGCCTACATATGGATTACTTTGAAGTAGTAATGAGTCGCGCCATGCAAGGGTGTCGAGATATTGAGGTAAAAAATTTTGCATTGATTATTTAGATTTATGAACAGAAATGTTTTATTATTACCTATACATGCTGGAATTTTGTGATGTCAGCTGAAGAGGAAGTACTCCTAATACTATAGATAGAAAGTTTTTGCTGAAAGAAAATATTCCTTTATTTCAGAAAGGCAAAAAAACTGCATTCAAACATTTTAAAAATTCACTTGCCGCATTCAGTAATCGTACTGACTAAAATCTGTGAAAGTTGCACTCTGTACTTTTATTGCATAAATAGTTAGGGTCAATTATAAGCATGAATCTCTAACAAAATTCATTAAACTGACAAATTATTAAAAACATAAATTCACAGATTTTAGTTGGTTTGATTACCAGGTGCGGCAAGCGAATTTTTAAAAATCTTCAATTGCAGTATTGTTTCTTTTCAAAAATAAAGAAATATTTTCTTTAAGTACAATTTCCTATCTACAGTATTAAGAGCACTTTCCCTTCAAGTGGCATTACAAAACTCCACTCCGTATATGTTAATTAAGAAAGACTTGTAGTTATATGAACTTAGTTGCAAGTAAATTATACTTTCAATTTAATAACTAGCTACACATAAGAATTTGCTTTCAAATAATAAAGTTTTTTAATGTTGTTTCAATTAAAATCAAATATTTGAAGGTAATTCTGGACAAAGCAGTAAGGGAACACTTGGCAGAAGGATGGACAAAACAAGATATTGTTACACTATGAAATAAACGTTTTAAAGATGCGTAGTTTCTTTCTTGAATTCAAGTGATGGAAAAAATAAAACGAAAATAGACTTACATATTTATTAGAGATCTCGACAAAATAAGAAATTAAATTATATGTACAGTCTATGTTAAAACTAACTAAAGTTAGAAAGTAAGTTGTGATCACACTTAGGTAATGTGTGGTAAAAACTTACTGCAGAGTACATGCGACAGAATTAGTATAGCGTTGCAAATAAAATATTGGAAAACAAAAAAAACAATAAACGATGCTTAAATCAGTCCATCCATTTTATTAGATTGCACTTTTAAATAAATAAATAAAATTTGTTATCTCTATATAAATAAACGCTTTTGAGTAAATAACTTCTTACAAAAAGTTAAAGAAAAGTATTATTTAACAACCCAACGTGTTCTTGCCAAAATGGCTTAAAAATAAATTGACAATTATTATAAACTGGCGAGTAGCACAATGTTAACTAAATCTTGTGATGCTTGAAAAAACTGAACTTTTATTGAAAGCATCGCCAGCATTGCTTTTGGAACCTAACCAAAAAATAAAGATACATAATGAGTCAAAATTTTAAGTTAGCGAAATTCTGTTGTGCCCATCCATATTAGAAAATACAATTTTGCAATATCAAGGGCTAGAATGTCACGTATATTGATAAGTTATATTTCATAGACAAAATAAAGTTATCAATTGGTAACGAAAAGTTTTGCCTCACTTTGTATGCAACCTTATTATTACTGAGTTGCTAAGGCACTCTACACATTAATAATTTTCTAATTGTGAAACAAAAACTCAATACATGTTTAAAAATTATTTCCAACGAAAATGGGAATGCCGTAAAAATGCATGCGAAACAACACGATTTTCGGGTATTTTTAAGTTCTTCTTTAAAAGTAATATAAACAGGGCCTCACTACTGCTACATCTCAATGAACGAGTCTTAACTGGACAACATTTGGGCTGGACTATTTGAAAAGTTCTTGAGTGTATTTAGATCCTTTACTATCTATAATAGACCAGCTGTTGTTTCTACTGTGACCAGTTAAGAATAAATTTATTTTTGTAATGCAGACCCCCAGGACCACCAATGCAAAACAAATATTCAATTCCTTTGTGGACTTAACCTAAGTGTATAATACGAATAAATGTAATTCACATCCGTATGGCCGATGCTAAATGATAATGTAAAAGCTTTAGTCTGTTAGTTTTCAGCCACTGCCTCTTTCTTTTGTTCCAACTTTTCCGGTGCATCTAGAAAATAGAATTTTTCAAAATAATAATAGCACTGTATATACAGAAGAGCCTTATTAATCCAGGCACCCGCTTTTTCAAAGAATGCTGTAATCCGATCGGGCAACGGAGTTCGCGGGAAAGGAAAGACACTAAAGAAATGAGAAAATCGCATTAAGTTGAGAGCCTTGTGGCTTAATGGTTTTAAAAGTGTACCATGAAGCGTGAGGTATCGGATTCGAGTCTCGACCTGGACAATTATAATTGAAATTATAATTTCTTTGGTCTCTGGAACGGCTTGACAGTGGCCGGGCGAGTGTCTTAATACCGTGGCACCCGTGGGAAGCCATGCTGAAGCATATGCTGATGCACTAATTGTATATAATCGTGTTTCGCAGAGTGAGTGAGTATATCAGAGGCCTTTAAAAGTGCCGCTTAAGCGGTGTAGCCGGCAAACAACCAATGCGCGGACTATGGCGCGGTTGTTCATGAGCGGCGGTGCTCTCTTACCATATATGCGAACCACCTGCTCCGTTGTCCGCTATAGAATGAAAAAAACCGTCATCGTCAGATGATAAATTTTATTCATTAAATTAAAATAGGTTTGATACTTATTGGTTTACTTACACGGTTGTAATTATGAACATATACATTTATAACTTTATGCTTTAATTTAAAAATTGATTTAAACACCAAAGTTTAACATGTGTTTTACTATCATTAAATATGACATTCGATAATCTTATCAGGTTATTACTTTTCCTTTGAGTATTAACGAGGCTCTACTCTAGTTTGCTGGTATTTTCAGATCAAATAACTTAAATATATTCAAGAAAAACTTATTATAGATGAATATTCAACGTGAAACGGTACTTGTACTGTTACCAAGTGAGTGAGGATAACGAAGGCCCTTAAAACGTAGCGTAAATAGCCGGCAACACAAGCAATGTGCGCACTGTGGCTCGATTGTTCATGGGCGGCGGTGCTCTCGTTCCATATGGGAGACCCACTTCCTCCGTTGTCCGCTATAAAAAATATAGTAGATATAGAATAAAATGGAGGTAGGTATAGAATTAAAAAAAATATAGACGAATTCACTAATTACTAGAGTAACACGATCATTACTGTGATATATTTGTTAAAAAATAATAATAATTGATGTCAACCAACCACTATTAGTCTTGATTGGGGAATTCTGCTCCGAACTATTTTGCGATTCGCTGTTACTTCCCTCGGCCTCACCTGTCTCACCAGCTGATGAAATTGTCTGTGAAAAGTTCTTAATATAATTTTCATACTATGTAAAGATTCTCTATAATTGTATTATTAGTATAGAAAAGGGATGAAACTATTCTTATTCGGTATCAATTTAAAAGTATCAATTTTAGAAAAAAAAATTTAAACAAACGGTTTAAAGTATTTTTTGTAATTTGCAAACTTTTCTCGTCGGTTAATGAAATATTGCCTCACACTAGACTTCGGAAGTCCCATTGTCAATCACTTAAAAAATTTCACTTTTCAAATACTGTTGTGGTATAAGTTAGGTTAAAAACATGGACGAGACGAATAAACCACGATGACGACAAAATATTATGGCGGCAGCGGCGCTGGCTAGCTGACTGTTTTTTTTTCTAGTAAATCAATCAAGCTTACCAACTACACAAAATAAAGGCAAAAAAAAACCAACGAGAATTGGATTCGTTCAAAAACTTAAATTTTTTATTCAATGCTAAAATGAAATATTATCTTGGGCATATATACTGATATGAGTACTTTAAACCGACACAGACACAGATACCTAATTTTAAAGTACTTAAAATACTTGGTATCAGAAAAAAATATGGAGTGTTTCCTTACCCGTTATTATCCCTATTATAGAATAAAAATTGTCTAGTATAATTTGTAGTTAAAGAAATTGTTAAGTCATAACCATTAAAACAAACAATTTGAGAATGCAGTTATAAATTAAATGAACAAACGTTTGTTATATTATAAATCATAAAGTCGTGCATAATTTGATAGGTCACAGCAGTTATACATAGAAACAATAATGGAACATTTTCAATAACAAAGACTATGTTAACATTACAATTTTATGAGATTTTACGAAAACAGGAATTATTTGACTTACTCTGTTTTTATTGAATCTCTGATTAGGCGATTTAGGCTCTTTGGATGGATCAAAGTGACGATCGAATATATCAATTAACTCTTTGATATCCTCATCTTTGGCTGACATAGATAGTGCTGATAACTGTTTTTCTAAACCTGTAACCATTATGTACAAATTTAGCTGGAAGATACTATTAAAATAGTACGAAAATTAAAGCGTTATTATTTTTAAAAAAAAATTTACACCACTAGTGGCAAACGAAGAGTGCCTAGGGCAAGCGGTCCTCCACCCATGGATACCTCCAGCCCTTGCAAAGCCGCGGCTGCGTTGCCGGCCTTTAAGGAACGTGAACGCTCTTTTCTTGAAGGTCAATAATTAATCATTATGCCCTTTACAGTTTTCAATAAGTGCAGGCCGCGTTGCAAAAGTGTAATTCTTAATATAAAATATCTAAAAAATGCGATGACAATCCAATGAATAGAAAATATAGTTACTGTATGACTGAACCTAATTTTATTTTAATAAATGACACATGCCTAGTTGAAGTCTCTTACGAATCGGGTTATAATGTACCTATTGCCTTTTAAAAATATTTATATACACATAAAGTAGAAAAAGTAACATTATAACTTTCTGTTTTTATGTAAAAAAAATTCAGTCTCACCAGCGACCTGCTGTTCCTGCCAGGCCTGCTTTAGGTGGTCGTATAGAAGACCAGCATCAGCCAAAAGTCTACGTAGCTGGGTCACTCGTTTGCGTTCCGGCCGCGCTAGACGCAGCAATGGCGCGAACACCGGACGGAAAGTGTTCTGTCTGAATTTAATCAAAATTAATATTAATTATTTGCGTAAAAGAATATTTCTTATCACATCGTTCACCATCTGTTTTGCAACCTCGCTAATCTGACTACCACAAAATAACGTAGATTTCTATTGGTGAAATAATTATCAAGATAGGTTCAGTAGATACAGATATTTTTTATTTGATTTAGCGGACAACAGAGCAGGTAGGTTTTTTATATGATATTTTTAGGGTCTCTGATATCCTCACTCAGTCAGCGAAACAGTAGAAGCAACCTAATTATTTGCAAAATCACACTTTATAATATTAAAAAAGGCTAAAAATAATTGTTTTGTAACAGGCACAGACATTATTACTAATGTATTTATTTTATTAATGTCTTACCTCTCCAAAAGCTTTTTAAATTTATCAAGTGCTTCTAACTCAGTGTGCACTGGCCTTGCCCAAGCCCTAGCAGTCTCCACCATGTCTTCACTGGCAGACACACCTTCACCGCCTCCACCTACTTCTTGCTGTTCACCTATAAAAAATAAAATTAATGAAAAACATGTAAAAATAATAGTTTGGTGAATAATCTTTGAGTCAACAATCCAATTACAACCACTTTATGGGAGGTCAATAGTATATAGGATCTTACCTGTTTTCTAAATCCTTATTTCTTTTCATTACCAAAAATTTATTTCTATATCAATTAATTTAAACTTAGAAAGTAATATATTTGATGATACTTAATATTCTTGTGAATATAAAATGTGTGATAATAAATTGAAAAATATCAAATTAACATTTAAAGACAAATATTTTAGTAAGAGGTAAAAGTAAACTGAAGTGTTACAAAAATCTTTATATATGTAAACGCCGTTGAATAACAATAACATAAGACACATCTATAAATGTCATTGTCAAAGATGACATTAGTTGTCTCGTTCTGACTAATTAGTAATTTAATAATAGTATGTAACAAGGAAAACACCTAGTGGAATTATAAACTATTATTAAATTAATAAATAAGAATATACTACAATGTAAACAATAATAACATACTCTGTGATAAATGCTCAACAATCAGGTAAGCTGTGGAAGCCCTATCGAGTGCGCTGTCAACTGATAAATTATCGGCATCAAGCAGTACTCGTGCTAGCACTCTCAAGGAGACAGACTTGACTGTCGTCTTGCATTTCTCTGCAGCCAGCGCATAACTGTCAGTAAATCCAGCCACTATGGTTTTGAAACGGTCCAACAACTTGTAGCTGAAATATAAAGATATATTCAATATGACCTGACAATGCAAAACAAAAAGATTTTTCACTGCAATATTTATCAAAAGAATGTGGAAATATTATTCACCTATCTAATGATTACAAGACTATGTTTAAATTACCCAACAACATGTTTGATAAATGTGGGTAGAAGAACTTACAAACCATAGTAAGTATACTACATGAATAAAACTAGCTAGCATTAAGTGTACATATTATCATTTTAAATCTACAAATATTTCACTGATTTGGGTAAACTCACCGAGTTAGAGCTTCAAGTAGCATAGTAGGGCTAAGGCGTCTCGGCTCATGATATATTAAAATTACACTGCCATCTCCTTTCTCCTTCTCCAGCCAGTCTAAAAAGTCTGTTAAAGCTGAAACTTCAGACTTAGTTTTCAAAATCTGTAAGCAAAATTCTTAAATTAAAAATTTAAATCTATCTGATTGCAATAGAATTTTATAGTACATAATTTGTACAGCAAATATCTACATAATTTATAATATTTTTCACAACAAAAATATTAAGGCTTTTTGAGTGTAGTTTTCATCAATTTTGTAAAAAAAACTTTTACCTTATGAGTAACAGTATCTTTCAGCATCCGATACCGTCCCAC
>DWCF01005406.1:0-14311 GCA_018230265.1 Delias oraia
CTCTGCGTTTTCCGGTACGCGGTTGCCACTCGAGAAACTTTCTTCCCCATTGGTTGTCGGTTCGTCGAAGGATGTGGCCAGCACAATGCCATTTCAACTTACTAATAAATTACTCATAAATAAATTACTAATAAATAAATAATAAATTGTACCATAACTGTTGTCAATTAACCTTAAAAATTCATTTTTCTCACAAGAAATAGAAAATCATAAGTTACGCATTAAGTAGTATTTCTTTTCGTTTCAATGGTAACATAAAGCTTATAATAGTGATAGATATTAAATGTTGGACAGTTTCGATGAATTTCGCAGACTATATTGTACGAATTAGTCTCGAAAGCGGTGAGCTGGTGCCGAAATATCAGCGGCAATTGAAACTATTGTACTCAGTCCTTTGTCTCTATAGGAATTTATCAACGCGGCTATGATTGCACTTTTTAATTTTAGCTTTACACTACTTTCAGCTTTCAATGGAAACTTAAAGGTTCTCAACTATTGGAAATCGTAGAGAAATGACTTTGATTGCGCTGTCTTTTAATGTCAATTCATTAAATAGTAATTTACTATGACTACTTTACCATAGCAGTACAATTAACTCTCAGAAATGTTTCAATAGCAGTTCTGAATTGGTTCGTATTTATTATATTTATTTATTTAATATCTTGTTAGGTTTTATATATAAAAAGTAATATGAATAAGTTATAAAACAAACAAAAAATTAAAGTTATTGTTTTATTTCTAGAAAATATTTTTAGTGTAAATATATATATTTTTTTAATTTTTTCGTTTACTAATTCCTACTCAACCTGCTAAAACACCTATCTCAGTATTTTTTAAAAAAACGAACGCAAATGATGTAGAGATTTACAGGATCAGCGGTCTGCCGCGTATAGACACACCCCCGAATTTGTTGGGCCGTGATTGCATTGCGGGCCTTGTAGGGATATATTAAAAATTCTCTGTATAAAGGTAGTAAAATTATAGAAAAATATCGTTAATTTACCCGCAACCTCGTTAAAACGATAGGATTTGTGGGGTCAACCAATTTTAATATAAATCAACAACATTATCGCACCATGTCTGCCTCTTATTTAATGCCAATGTCGACACGAAACAATAATACAGTGAAACTAATGAGCAACACGCCTCCTGTTTACATTATAATATATTTGTAGGAGAATTACCCCGCATTAACGTCATACGGAACTGTTTAGCGTATTTTATGAACTATGAATTTATAACATTTTCAAGTGTTGTATTTACTAAGTGTTATTCATGCCTAATATGTAAACAGAGCATTAGTAAATATCAAATGTATACAAAAATTATAAAAAAAACTTAAATAAATAAATATATGTATGTTCCAAGAAGATATTTTTGGTGTATATTTAGTTAATTGTTATGGAAATTTAATGAAATGCGATGGTTATTGTTGCAAATTTTAAAATATCTAATTATAATTCTATAATTTTATTGAAAAAATAAAGAATAACTTAAATATATAACGAATAAAGGTACGATATAATGTAATTAAAACTAATAACATGAGAGCCATGCCGAAGTATATGCTGACGTACAAATTGGGCCGGCTCGTCGGAAGTGACACCACGGGCTCACAGAATACTCAGCGTGAAAGGGTACTTGTACTGTTTCGTAGAGTAAGTGAGCATATCGGAGGCACTTAAAAGTGCCGCTTAAGCGGTATAAAAATCCGACAACACAATCTATGCGCAGACTTTGGCACGGTAGTTCATGGGCGGCAGTGTTCTCTTACCATATAGGAAACCCACCTGCTCCGCCGTCTGCTATAGAATAAAAAAAAAATCATGCGTTGGAAGTTGTAATAGAGCGTAAAAAGCGAAAAAGGTACAAAATCAAAATGGAACGTCATGGAAATTCACTAACTCACCTGGTGATTGACAGCCGCTCGTCAACAGAAACTAATTATCTGTAACTTATTCAAACTCGTCATTTCTGCAGGATCCTTACTTACCCCGTAATTACAGAAAAGAAATAACACTACATTATTTCAATGTCCGCTAGTATTTTCCATGGTTATACAATTTAAAAAATATATAATTCATCTACTTTATTAGAGATTTCTTACATTGTACAAGAATAGTTCATAAACGGGAAATAAAATTATAATTACTACTATTTGTCTTATATTAAATGATAGGAATAAATCAATGAAAATATAAACAAATTATCATTGTGTAAGCATTGATTATTATTGATTATATATCTAATAAAAGCTACTTCTATTTTATATCAATTGTATTAACAGTATAATTTATCTGCGTACCTTTACTCGTACAATACATATTGCAATGATACAAGAATTATTTATCAAACTTTTTTGATTGAAAATGGTGACAAGAGTGCAGGAAGTCCACCTAGGATAAATCTATGGAGACCACCAGCTCTTGCTGGTCCACGTGTGCGTCACCGGGCCTTACAAACATAGGTAAGCTTATTTTTGAGAGTCCCCAAATTGTATTTGTTTATCTCTGCAACTAACTTGACTAATTTTAAAGGCAATGTATTTTCTTGAAGTCACAAACACTATCAGAATGACACGTCCATATATTTTGAATGAATTCACGAATTGAAACAACTTGATAATATTTTGTTAATATTAATGATACAGTTTATTAATTGTAAAGTTTGTCTATTTCAGAGAGAATTAGTAACTCGTTAAACACAGCAAGTGCTGCGTCATCTCTCGCCTCATAGCGCGCCTACAGCCCCTAGTTTTAGTCATTTCTTGTCGAGTCATCAATCATCCCGTTACATTATTGAAATTGAAACCCTTCATAACGCAATACCTTTTATACTACGGCACTTGGAGTTGGTGCTGATTTGAAATTTTTAAAAATATGTTAATTGTTAAATTAGACAAATATGACTTTTTTATAATAACACATAAACATTTACTGAATGCATGCTTTAAGTTTTTTTTATATATATTTTTATGGTATAGCGGACAATGGAGAAGGTGGGTCTTCTATATGGTAAGAAAATACCGCCGCATATGAATAACTATGTATTATAAATAAAAACTATGTATTATAAAAATATTACAATAAAAGAAAAATGTATTGAATTTTCAGCAATTTAAAGACAATTATGCATTTAAAAGTTTTAATTTTTTTATATTTATATGAAGATAAGATAAGCCGCATCGCAAGACGAACCGACAACCGGTGGGGAAGAAAGGTTCTCGAGTGGCGACCGCGTACCGGGAAACGCAGAGTGGGACGTCCCGCCACGCGATTGAAAGACGATCGCGGCCAACACCTGTACCAAAATCGCTCAAGATCGTAATAGGTGGGCGTCTTTAGGGGAGGCCTATATCCAGCAGTGACTTGACAGGCTGATGATGATGATATGAAGATATTATTTTGGCTATTCTGAGCGCTTATATTACGTGTTATGTATAGATAGTTACTAAAGATAGATATACAAAAGGATTATTTCCTTAATATATTTACAAAAATACATGGGGTCCCTACATCAAAGCTATTTGGGGTGCACACCCGAAATAATAATTTTTGCACAATTTATTCAAGCTGAAATCATAGGCTTAAATTTTGTAGTTTTTAGCTTGTCAATTGCAGAATACAAATACATCTTTATCACCTCTATGTTTGTCGTTCCACAAGTTAAGTTCAGTTATAGCTCTGTTTTTAAGTTATTTAGAGTCCCGTACCACATCTATGTGGAATTAGCTGCCTGCACAAGTATTGCCAAAATAATACGACATGGGTACCTTCAACTAAAGAACGTATATATTCAAAAGCTGGCAACGCAGGCTGAATAGAGGCCTGGAGTTTTCATGAACAGAGGACCACTTAGGCTACGTGACCTCACTTACTTAAATTTTTTTCATTAAAAAATAGTAAAATAAATAAATTATTTCCTTATTAATATTAATATTTATCCTTTACGTCTTTTAACTCATTGAGAATTATATTAAAAATTTCAATCTCCTACGAGGAGCTGAGTAGATCGTAATTTTCGACCATGAATGAGCATTAAGGCAAAGTTTGTGTGAATTGCAAAACATGCCCGAAAACGTGTCTAATCTTTTATTTACTTGGGAGAGTTTTCCATTTTATTATGGAAATTATTAAAATATCACCACTCTATGTATAATGAGAAAAGATCTAAATAAAATGCGATTAATATTTTTGAATGAAAATCGTTATGGAATATATTTACTAAAAAAACTTCAGTTCATTTCTATGTTGATTAATAAACCCAGCAGTTAATTAAGTGATCATATAAGCTTACCATGAAGAGGTATCGGGTTCGATCCGCGGTCCGAATAAAATTTTATAACTCATTCATATGAAGTATATACTGACGCATTAGTTATGCCGATTCGTCCTAGTTCATACTACTTGATCACAGAAATCAACCGTGAATGTTGAACTTCTATTGTTTCGATGAATGAGTGAAGTGTTCGGCGGCCCTTGAAATTACCGCTACACAACTAAGGCAGGGAATATTAGAGGATCATCACCACTTTTTATGGTAAGAGATTACTCTTACCATAAAGGAGAACCGCTCATCCCGTTCCACGTTATGTCCTCGTTAATAAAAAAACGGGTTTTAATAGTTGAAGCATATTTCTAGTTAGAAAAGTCAGTATAAAATTGTTAAAATAATTTAGAAACGCAGTTGAATCCGAAATTGTCAAAGTTATACGGAAATGGTAAATTGAAATAGACAGCTGTTTATATTGACTGGTCTGAGATTGAGTAATTAAAACAAATGTAGCGAATGTAAATTATTCAAAACTCGGCTATCAATTTACTGTATGTCATTCCAGTAGTAGTTTTGGTATGTTTGCTTAATCATCTATAATATGTCTAAACTAATATTGTAAAGGGGTATAGTTTGTGTGTTTGTGACATTCAATGTCTTATAGTCTATGGCTCTACTGAACAGATCTTGCAAGTTAGCTACGTTATTTTTGAATAATATTCTCGTATAATTTAACCCGAGAATTTAAAGGCTTTTTTATGATATTTGAATTTGCAAAATAAGTCAAAGATAAAATTGCCGAACGATAACGTGACTTACAAACGCTGTCTTAACGATTAAAGACATATGATTGAGTTCTACCGAAAAGCTGTGGGCTTGATAATATCTTTAAAAAAGTTCGTCTCAGAATGCATCTTAGTTACATAATAAATATGGAAAAACAACGTTTTCGGCTAGTAAAAATCAGCTACTTTAAATATATTTCTAACACATTTTAAATAAAATAATGGCTAATGGAATTTATAATATTTAATTATGACAGATTTCACCAATTCTGTTAGCGGAATATTCTTAAGGAGTCAAACCTTTCATCTAATATATTGATAATTGTTGATAATATATAGAAAAGCTACTATATTTGGTAACTGTGTTATATTATATCGATTGAAGTGTAAATTA
The DNA here is from genome assembly GCA_018230265.1 of Delias oraia. NCBI lineage: Eukaryota > Metazoa > Arthropoda > Insecta > Lepidoptera > Pieridae > Delias > Delias oraia. Next base: position 5,452 of record DWCF01005406.1, read on the forward strand.
GTTTTTCTAATAGAAATATTGAAAAATTTGAAACAACTGCTTTTGACCTATAACTCTTGAAGCACGGTTAAAGTTGGAAATCGAACCAGTTTGTATGTAGGACGTGACCTGTGCTGTTTTTATTGGTTATTCTAATTTTAATTACAGTATTTTGACTAGCCGATACGTAAAATCCGCGAAAAAAGAAAGAGAATGTTACAAACAGAAATAAGGCATAAAGATGTTGAAAGTATCTTAATTAAACAATGTTTCTAAGATAATTTTCTTTTTCTTCAGATTAAGACCGGAAATGTGTCTAAAACACTCGTGCAAAATTACAACCCATTAAATTACTTCCGTGAATTAATTATATAATTATTATAATTGTTGATGTTATATCAACTGTTCAGTATTTTTATAATATATATATATATATTATTTTATAATATAGCGGATAACAGAGCAGGTGGGTTTCCTATATGGTAAGAGAACACCACTGCCAGCAACAATCGCGCCACGGTCCGCACATTAGTGGTGTTCCGATATCCTCACTCACTTTGCGAAACACAGAACAAGTACCTTTTCACGCTGAGTATTCTGTAAGCACGTGGTATCACTTCTGGTTACACTATCACTATGACTATCTGGTAAATTAATAATATCGAAAATTATTTTTAAAAACCGAATTTTCACATTTTAGCACCTAATAAAGCGCAAAAATAAGAGAATTTTTTTTTAGTAAATTGGTGAAATTTTGCAAAAATAAAAAGATCAAAGATTTGTATAGAGTTCAGACTATGTCATGCGTGACACGAGATCATTAGCCGTCCTCTAGCTACTCTGTGTCACGTAGCGAAACGAGCCTTAATCTTTAAGGAGTATATTTTCACTCAGCTTCGTTCTTTATTTCATTTGACTCTATTCAAAAACATAAAATTACAAAAAAATCTGTCCTTACAAATCAATCGTTACATGTAAATTAGAGTAAAAATATAATTTTATATTCTGAAAGAACATTCAGATATTTTTATTTTATAGAATGTAACCTTTTTTATTTATTTATAGTATTACAATACTGATTCTATTATTAAGTAAATACAAGTGAAGCAATAACTGTCATTATAATGTCTCTTGCCCATAATGTAATGTTTCAGATTAAGTAATTTAACATGTTACTTTATACAATTTAATCTTGTTCGACTATATTCTATAAAATATATTTATTGATAAAAGTTCAAAAGAGCAATTTCTTAAATCTTCATAAAAGCGATTAAATATGAAAAAAATTCGCGAATACTCTTGTAAACGCGTTCACATATTGTCAAGAGAACAATAAAACTGCTAAGTTAGTCGAATGCGATGACCTTCGTCCGGCGACGTGCCCCTTACATCGACTTAAAAACATACAGATCCAAAAATATGTACGTATAAATTGCTTTTATCCACATTTGACATTTTTATTTGCTGGATATAGACAATAAACTGATATTTGTTTACTGAAACGAGAGAAAAACTACATAAAAACATATTACATATTATCTTTACGATTCCTACGCATATGTCACATTTTTTGTTTCTTATGAAAATTAGGAGGTAAACGTAAGGAAGGCACACCTATAATGAGTGGCCCTGTGAACAAACCCAGGCCTTGCTGGGCTGCTGGTGGATTGCCGGCATTTTATAGACAGGTATGGTCTATTATGAATATTCCTAAGTCGTATTGCTTTGTAAATACCCCTACTTTGCAATTAACATACATAAGGTAATGTAAGAATATAAAAGGAAATTATATCCTCATTCACTCTGTGAAACACAGTACGAGTACCGTTTCAAGCTGAGTATTCTGTGAGCCCGTGGAATCACTTCGAACGAGCCGGTCCAAACAGTGCGTCAGCATATGCTTCAGCATGGCTCTCCCACAGGTAGTGAATTTAGTATTTTATGTTCATAAGTGGCTATGTGGTGCTATTTGAAAGGAAGAGTTACCATAAAATTTAACTGATCTTGTCTAAAACGTCAGCAAGACTTTATTTACAAAAGTAAGTAAAAGTAAATGTTGGATTCCTTTCCAAATCGGTATTTTGATCCAACACGAGCCTCGGAGCGTGGGAAACGAGACAAGTTAAATCGAAACTGAAGTTCCGAGTATTCTTTTAGTTACGAATTTGCATAAGTCACTCGGCGCGGTGCGGAAATATTTAAGAGTCAATAAGTACTCTCGGCACTGACCAGTTTAATTTGTGTCCAATACATTTCTCGATCGGTTCAAGTGGAGACATATGTTAGAGGCAGATAGCAGAAAGCTAACGGCAAAGATCGCAATGCACACAGCTTCACCGATATATCTCCGCATTTGAATATCAACTTCACAAACGGATGTATCGTTTAAATGTAAGCGAATGCTTCCAGTAACGAAGCAATTATTTCGTGAACGGTTCCGTTATCGAATAAAGCTTTTGTGATTAGAATTTATTACACTTAAAATACAAAATCTGATATGATGAATGGTAGTCAGATTTACATTTTATTAAATCTAGCTACATACTTTGTCTGACTACAGATTGTTTCAATTATGTGTATATTGGGCCGGCTCAAAAGTCCTTGCAGATTTTACGAGATGGCGCTAGTAGTATTCTTCCATATCGATACCACCAACCTTCAAGTAACAAGTGTCACAATTTGACAGGAACCATTCGATTAGTTTACAAGATAAAGCGTTTTGAGTGAGACAACCAACTTACATACTTACAATTTTTGTACAATTATTGTTATAGAAATAGACAAAAAATGTTATGCATACATCATCATTGGGTTACAACAAATCCGTCGTAGACTAGGCACAGCAACACTTCACCCTTAATCAAAAAACCTAACTGAAGTGTCAGTGATGCAACAACTTCACTCTGGTTAGCCATCTAAAAGGAACGAACCTCCGTTGTGTAAGGTTAGTAATGTGATAATTAATTTTTAACTTTGTTGCTGAAGGTCAAATAAATGTGATGCATGAATCATTTAATTTCGAGCCCATCTGAAGTGTTAATAACATAAATATCGGATAAGCCTAATTTTAACCGAAAATTGATCTTACTCTAAATAAATAATACAATAAGTACTCTAATATAATTTAAATAAGTGCATCAGATGTTTGAGATTCGGTAAATTCGTATCTACTGTGTAAAAGTCTGACATGGTTTTTCATTATACCTTTAAATAAATGGTACATTTACATTACATTTACAGTTACAGTGTACATATACGTCTAGCCTCAATGTGAAAGACGTTATCTCTTGTGCCGCGTCACTCATCATCACAGTATGTGTATGTGTAATAGCCGGATTAGGAGACCATTTGTCACCGGGCGTCATGATCCGCCTCGAGCCTGACTTGTGTCGTGGATTATGATGATGTAGGGCAGACGTCACTAACTGGCAACTTGAGTGCTGACAGGTTTTTAGTCTGTTTATTTTTCTTATTCTACAGCGGATAATTGAGCAGGTGGATCTTTCCTATATGGTAAGAGAACACCGTCGCCCATGTAAAACCGCGCCATAGTCCGCGCATTAGTTGGTGCTGCCGGCATTTTAAGCCGCTTAGGCGGATCTCTTAAGGGCCTCCGATATCCTCACTCACGTTTCACGCTGAGTATTCTATAAGCCCCTAGTATCACTTCACACGAGCCGGCCCAATTAGTGCGTTAGTGTATGCTTCATAATGGCTCTCCCACGGGTGAGACAGTATTAAGACAATCGCCCAGCCACTGTCAAGCGCTTACAGAGACCGAATAAATTATAAATTAAAATACAACTGTCCGCACCGGGATTCGAACCCAATACCACACGCCTCTTCGTATACTTTTAAAATCATTAAGCTTCGAGGATTTCAAAATATAAAAAACTATTCAATATCACACACGATTTTCAAAATATTGTAAGATATCCATTTTTAGTTTAATAATTAACTAGATCTCAAATAGGTTATCTAAACTTATTCTTATTTAAAGATAGTTGGGAGGCAAACTCTCACATAGTATAAGCGGTCCTCTGTCCATGAACACCTCAGCCCATACTGGATCGCGAGAGCTTTGCCGGCCTGTTAGGGATAGATACGTTTATTATTACGTCCATGATATGGGTCTAGAAATAGGCAGGCAGCTGAATACACAGAGTTAAGTACTTTAAATATAAAAAGTAGTTGTACAAGATTTAAGTGAAAGTAATCGTAAAGATTTGAATAATATAGTCACCCGTGGGTGAGCCGTACGGAAACATAACTAATTAGACCGGCTCGTACGAAGTGATACCACGGTCTCACAGAATACTCAGCGTAAAATCATAGTTGTACTTGAAACGGTCTACTGTGACTACTACCTTCGCTGAGTGACTAAGGATATCGAAGGCCGTTAAAATGCCGCTTAAGCGGCGAAAAAAGATAGCAACACAACCAACACGAGAACTGTGGCGCGATTGTCCTTGAACGGCGGTGATCTTTTACCACCGATCCACCAGGAGGATCAGAACGTAGATAGAATACGAAGATGTATCATTTACCAAATATCTTTAGTTATGACGTGATCAAAATATATACCGAGATGTTTTTGTTTAGATGTTATACTATAAAATACAGTATACTAGATGTCCTAATGCTCTCTCGTAAGTGCGATAAAGTAATACCAAAGACTTTGTATTTTAAAGGAAAAGGCGTGCTTAATATCGTTCGATGTAATCACACGAGCGATACTTCGCACAGAAAATACATTGAAAGCTCGCTTTTATATGTTTTATTATAAACCTAAAAATACATTCTGTACAAGGAAGCGCCAATAGTTTTATTTCAGAAGTGTTTAACTACACAGCACTATAATATAATTAAAAACATTATTAATCTAATTCTATATTGTATTTCTAATAATCCATAGATTCTTAAGTGTTAACAAAAACAAAAAGTAATCTAATAAATATTGTTGAATAAGAAATATAAAGTATTAGACATTGAATTCTAATTATATTATCAATTTAAAGGTTTTATAATATCACAGGAATGACTAAGTGTTTATCCTGTGCGGTAATTTCCCCTGAGTCATTACATTACATCTCTGTTGGGAAGTTACTAATGTTTATTTAGCTTAAACAACAGCCTAAATACATAATATGTAGCTATGTGTTTGATACATATTATTATGAAGATTTGCTGGTGAAGTCCTATTGCAACTTGAATTTAATATGTAATAATAAATAAGTAAAACTTTCAGTTCTTAGTTTCGTGTGATTTAAAAGCGGCGAAGTTTCATCCGTGGGAGAGCCATTCTGAAGCAATAAATGGGCCGGTTCATCCCAAGTGATGATGCAACGGGCTCACAGAATACTCAGCGTGAAACGGTACTTGTACTGTGTTTCGCAGAGTGAGTGAGGATATCAGAGGCTCTTAAAAACACCGGTCAGCTCGTAAAAAGCCGACAACACAACCAATGCGCGGACTGTGGCGCAGTTGTTTATAGGCGGCGATGTTCTCTTACCATAAAGGAGACCCACCTGCTCCGTTGTCCACTACAGAATTAAAAAGAATAGGCGTAAATTTAAATAAAGTTTAAAAGTCATTTAGTATGTTTTCATTTAGCAGCAAAAATTTGCCATCTAAAGATTGATGAAATATATATATAAAAATTAAGAAAATATACAATGCAGCTATATATATAATATAGCTATATAATATAAATATATTAAGAGCTTTTTCTATATTAACTAATATTAATGTTCTTTAAAAGCGGGAAAATTATGTTAATGTACATGAACATTGTTATAATGATGGCATTATAAGTATTTGATATATCCAACATGTTTTGTTAGGATAAACTACAATGTGTGGCTTAGGTTAGCTAACCACGCCTCGTCCGGGTATCTCTATATCTTATATTGTGATTTCGGATATATTAAAATTTGACATACAACTTTTTATAGATTAACAAAAGTATCTTGTAATTATCCGAGTTTAATCGTTTGGATAAATTGGTGGCGACGATAGCAAATAATAGTACAGTAGATTTGTTTTCCTGTTAAACGTGACAATATTGTCGAAGAATAAATTATACCAATTCAAAGACTTATAAATTTGTAAACTGAATGTTATATCAAATTAATCCTCAGTAATTTTAATTAAGTAACTTCTCATCTTGGATTTTCGTAACACATTGAAAATTGCCACATACAAATTAATTTGATATAAATATAAAATTGGTACATGAAAAGCCTTTTATCTGTTCGTTGGAGGTTTTACTTAATAAAATTTTCAAATGTTACGAATTAACCAAATATGAATTGACGAAATGGGTCAGCGCGAGGGCAACCGCGGTCATTCACTAGTTAGATAAAAAGCCGAATGTGCATTGGCCTCCACCCAAATTGAGCTTCGGGACAAAAACATCTCGTAGCTACGTGAGAGGGTTAACTTGAGCGCGCACTCAGCTCGCCAGCGCAAGTGTTCATATGCCTGTTATTAATGATAGGGTCTATAGGACCCGGCGTGACACATAGAAAGGGGAACTTATTTCTACGTACATCGCGTACGGGTTAAATGGGCCTTCTTATCATTGAGATATGTCTGGCTCAAGATCGGTGTTTTTATTACAGTATTTTATAGCACCTCTCCCACAGTTGTATATTTATATAAGCCCTTCTTTCAACAAAAATGAGTCAAAATTCTCCGAGTGAAAGGCCGAGTTCTTGTGCACGGCGAGAAATTGACTGTTTCAGAGTCTCCTCAACACTCGTTCTAGGCCGATCTGGCGTTCCTTTGACGTAAAGATGTTTTACCGAACCGGTTGTCTTGAATTTGCTCACGAATCGTTGGAGAGTAGACTTTGAAGTGCCACCGTGTCTACCATAAAATAGGCTTAATGCGCGCAACGTTCACACCAACGAATACTTCACTACACCACCCACCTTACAACTTGCCATGGTGATTTGGCATCCGTGACTGAATAAGGAAAAATAGATTTGACAGACGCCGCCAAAACAACATGGCTGCCACAGATTATTAACATCGACTCCCTCTATTTGAAAGTTCCTATATTTAGAAAAATAATGCAACTCATGAGTGAAGTATTAAGAATAATATTAATTTTTTAAACAAAGGTATGATGGCTGTATTGAAAATTGATAACGTGGACACGCTCTTGAATTATTAAATATTTACCACAGTGCGGTGAGAATCACTCCAGCGACCGCAACATAATAGTGTGCAATTGTAATATTAACAGAATACAATCTGTAGCAATCATGTCTTATCATAATAATGTATCTAACATTCGCTTCCGGGGTGATTTAAAATGATTAAATATATAGTAAAAATTTTAAATATAAAGCCATACTAAAGCATATACGGACGCACTAATTTGGACCGGCTCATCCGAAGTGATACCACGGGCTCACAGAATACTCAGCGTGAAATAGTAGTTTTACTTGAAACGGTGCCTCTACTGTGTTTCGCTGAGTGAGTAAGGATATCGGAGGTCCTTAAAAATGCCACTTAAGTGACGTAAATTGCTGGCAACACAACCAATGCACGGACTGTGGCGCAGTTATTCATGGGTGGCGGTGTTCTCTTAATATTTAGGCGACCCACCTGCTCCGTTGTCCGCTATGCCATAAAAAAAATAGAACGTGACATGTCAAACGAAAATAGCAATAGAATTGTTCGACGTGTGGTTTCTGTCGGCTGGCTCTAGGTCTGTCAGACCCGATATAGGTTACAAGGTGCACAAACACCGGCTCACATTCTAGCTTCTTATTGATTCTCGCCTCGCGCAGTCGCAACGCATCTCAACCCTTAACTAGTACTACGCATCCATTGAGTTTCTGCTACGCGACGAAGGCTTTTTGGCTGATAAACACGCAATGCATATCAGACATGTATAAAATTCGAATGATTTCATTTACTTGAAAAATTATAATCCAAGTATTTATTCATAACTTCATATTATATAAACCTTTCATTTCTATTACGAATATTTTGGTACATTACTATAACATATTCTTAAAAATGCATTTTTTGTGTAATTAAAATGTTTCATTATTTATATTGACTATAAATATTTAAATTCCTATCTAATCTATAGATTATTAATAAATATAACATGGAAACCACTTTTATATTAGTTTATGATATGTTTAACAAAAGTTCTCTGTGCTACCAAGTAAAATATAAGTCTAAATATAACTGATATAGATTAATAAAAAATAAAAGTTATTTCTCATTATTATGTAGATATGAAATAATCCAATACTTATTATAATTATCACGACAGCTTACTGATAACAAAAGTTATAAAAATTATATAACAAAAGATCTTTATTTTTATAATAAAGTTTGACGTACCTATATAATATTTTGTTTTTTTGTAACATCGTTGCACCTTCCCACAATCGCCTGGATCATTGTTTATTAATAATAAGCGATATTCTACTATTTATTTATTTGTCTACTGTATTCTTGCGTACTTAAATGTTAATAAAAATATATAGGGTGATGAAATTAATTTGATAATTTAATAATATTACTCGGTGATTGAGTCATATCTGAGAGCAAAGTATAACACATATATAATGAAGCCTTCAGATAATATGGAAACTGAATAAATAACCGTAAGCTGATAAGGTAATGAATATTTATGTTACAAATTATTGATAAGGTTGCCTGGAATAGATAGAATTCGGCGCTAATAAATACTAATTTAAAAGATTTATGAAGAAAAAGTAATGGTATCTAAGTAAGTCTATAAAAATGAACTAATTAATAAAAAAGTAATATAACTATATAAATTCTAATGCTTAAATAGGTATGCGTAGCAAAGTTTATATTTGAAGTAAGTTTATATTTTTGAATTTTT
>DWCF01005407.1:0-14308 GCA_018230265.1 Delias oraia
GAAATATATTCTATGTAAATTTATAAATAAATTTTCCATGTTGATATGTATAAATATCATGTTCATTAATAAAACATACATTAATTCGACAAAATTGAAATCTGAGAGTGGATTACACTTAAGTAATGACTTTCAACAAGCCTTGTAATAAAATTTGTAAAATTACAAATATCAAATTAAACTTTTATGTATATAAACACAGGTTTTAAAAAAATTTATAGTCCTTACCTTAATATATTAATAATTATTGTTCAGTTTTAGCTATTAACAAATGGGATGTTTCATTTAAAAATTACTTTTCTTTAATTACAAAAATTTACATACTCAAAACTATGTTAATTAAAACGTAGGAAAATTTTAATTTTAGCGCGAAAAATGGCATCATCACAAAACGTTGTCTTGCTATTTTGACCATAGATTAAGATGAAATAATTTAAATATGTACTTATCTATGGTTTCATATTAAGGCTTAATAAACATTTTTAATAATACATTCATGTTTAGTACATCATTTCAGCCGCAAGACGACCATTGCTGGACATAGGCCTATCCCTTGGACTTCCATGAATACGTGTCGGAGGCAGACCTGCATCCAGCGTCTTCCAGCGACCTTTATAAATATGTCCCATATATGTGTATTAATGTTTAGTTATAGACATAGAAATGTCTTCTTTATTTTAGTATGGATGTAAATGGTACATATTGATTTAACCCTTTGTAGCTTCGCTCATGAGACATTTTTGTAATACAAACCTCAGTTATCCCGATTTAATGTAAATTAAACATTTTAGATTTTTCAAATCAATGTAGAGTTGTGGTCACAGGCCTAATATGTAATAGATGCAAAACTCGCAGCTTTATCTGGTTCAAAGATATGGGAAGTAAAAAGAATTTGGTGCAAATTTTGGTGAAATACCGCTGCTTCTAGCGGTATGGTATAATAAAGAACTTTGCTATTCTTCTACTGTCACTCAATGTAACATTCCCTAAAATGCCAAATAAATAGAAACTTCTACATATTTTTAAGTTTATGACAAATAGCTGTGTTTTTTTGTTTAAATCTCATGTATTGAAGTAAATAAATATTACATATGTACAGTATACATACTGTGCATAAAGTTTCACTCGTACAGATTACAATAATAGAGATAGTAAAAAATCAAAGCCATGTTAACTTTTTAACAATTTATTTTAATTAAATGCATGTAAATTAGAATTTATATAAGCCAAAACTATGGCAGTGTTGATTGGTCTCATATTACATATTCAAACAATACAGCAGATACTAAATTTACAGAATTTCTGGTACCGAATCTTCTATCAACCATTGCAAACATTTAATTTCCTTCATAAAGTGAAACGCTCAAATGAAACTGTAGAAAACTGTCATAAAGAATAGATAATATAACTTAATTAAAAAATATAACCTAAAAGTAACAGAGTTTTATGTTTTGTCACTTTTTGCCAGATTTCTTTATGCCTCCTTGAGTTAGCGGTCCTTTTTGTGTTGCTTTCGCCTTTGCTTCCTGGAATTGTTAATAAATATTTCAAAATACATTGCATGTTAATTATATTCAGTAACCAAATTCTGTGAAAATTTAGTACAGATTCTTGTAAAAAGTGAGGGAAATGGGCAGAAAGCTCACCTCCGTTAAGTGGTTCTCCATCCATGGAGACACCTAGCCCTCGACAGGGGACCTGAGTTAGTAGATAGTATATATGCCTAATGGTATCACTTAAATTTGTTTGTGCCATGGATTTGTATCTGAATGAAGCAATATATTCAAACCATACTTTTTCATTGTGTATTCCTTACCTGTAACGCTTTCTGTTGTTCTTTTAACTTCTGTTTTAATGCCACATCATCATCGTCTAATTCCTTGGAGGTTTTCTTTGGTGCCTTCAGTGGCTTCTTCTTACCACCTTCCCGACCAGACATCTACAAAAGATAAATTTCTTTAAAAATAATGAATTTTCTGTTTTTAATTTTAAAACAAATGTATTTCAATCATGAATGGTATTTCACAGGACAACCTTCCTTTACTGTCCTTCCTTGTGGTGGCTTGCAGCCGTCTGCCTAGAGGATGGTGTGTAATATAAAGAAAAAGAATGCATTTTAGACATTACAACAAAAGCATTATTTATAACATTAGTTGAAATTAATTGACAATGATGGAAACGGGTTTCTTTAAATAAACTACCTACAAAAAATGTAATTTTAGTACCCGTAACTAACAAAATGTTTAGAAATTATAAAAAAATGTACGTCCATATTAGTTTGATCTAGTTTTTCAGTTGTAATGTTGTGTGATCATGACGTTTACTCTGCCTTAAGAGATAGCGTAATAAATAAAATTACATCACTATTTTATATAGCATTTAGCTTTAAACGGTATATCAATCTTAAAATACACCGGTCTGAATAAATGCTTTATTGCGACAACAACAAAAGTCGGCATAGGTTATAATAGTTTTTCTCTATTGCGAAATTAAATTGGGACAGCTGACGCTGTTAAGATTATAGAAACAATAATTTTTATTATAATGGTTACTTACTATGATGCAATTGCGGTTTAGAAAACTACCAAAATTTAATAAATCTAAATTATTCACGGCAAATCTCAGGAAGGCGGAGTACAAGACTTTTTAATTGCGACAATTGTAATGCACAGATTACGAGGAACGAACAATACAGTCCATAGATAAGATATACTAGATTTAATATATAATATTAAATTAGAAATTAAATAAAATCCCGTGAGAGAGCCATGCTGGAGCATATGCTGACGCACTAATTGGGTCGGCTCGTGTGTCATATCGGGCTCACAGAATACTCAGCGTGAAACGGTAGTGTTTGTGTCGCAGAGTGAGTGAGGATATCTAAGCCCGTAAGAAGCCGGCAACACAACTATATGTTCCATTGTCCGCTATAGAATAAAATATATAATAATTTAGGCTGTTCTCAGATTTGGCTTATATTTTAACTTCGCCTAAAAATAATGTTTGATTCTCTGTGTAAACCATCAGCACAGTTGGCGGTGTAGTGGAACAATACAATGGTAATATAGGTCTATGAACTATGAAGTGAATGATGTGGGAGCGGCCCATCGCATTTGTAAGGTACTAGGTTTCCTTTGATGCGTCCCTCTAATACTTTCAGGGTTGGCGCGTCTTGAAAATTGAATACTTCAATAATTAATGCGTTTATAAATAATTATAAATTCTAAAGTTTGTTTGTATGACTGTTTGTTTCTCACGCTAAAACAACTCAACGGATTTTAATGAAACTTTGCAATAATACAGATTTTTATGGTATAGCCGACAACGGAGCAGGTGGGTCTCCTATATGGTAAGATTACACCGCCTATCACCAGCCGCGCGACACTCCGCGTATGCTGTGTTGCTGGCTTTTTACGTAATTGTAATTTCACGGGCCGTATATCCTCACTCAGCGAAACTCAGGACAAATATGTCTCGCAGAGTATTCTCTGAGCCCATGGTAACACGTTTTGTATGTTATAGCGGACAACGCAGTGGGTGGGTGTCCTATATGGTAGAGAACATCGCCGCCCATGGACAACCGCGCCTCAGTCCGCACATGCTGTGTTGCTGGCTTTTTACGCCGCTTGAGATGGGTAATTTCACGTATATCCTCACTCACTCAGTGAAAAATTACTGTTTCACGCTGAGTATTCTGTGAGCACGTGGTATCACTTCGAACGAGCAAGCTCAATTAGTGGTGCCATTTATAATTAATTAAAAAAACTTGTGGACTTTCAAAAACAGAGTGTACCTATCACTAAAAGTCCGACTACGCACTCGCGGGTCTGTAAGGGCTGAACACATCCCCATATACATGAAGTGATACCACGGGCCTCAGCATACAACGGCACTTGTACTGTGTTGTGAATGCCAGTTTAGTGGCATAAAAAAGCCGACAACATAACCTATGCTCGGACTTTGGCGCGGTTGTCCATGGGCGGCGATGTTCTCTTACCATATAGGAGATCCACCTGTTCCGTTATCCGGTATAGAATAAAAAAATAGACAAATCCTAGGGCGTACGTCGCGGCAGCCCTAAAGCTAGGCTAGGGCACTCTCACAATAGGCGTACGGGGTTGTAATTAAAAAAAACAAGATGGGGCGTGAGTTTTCACGCGCTCTCACTCGGCGCGTGACGCTTAGGCGGGTCATACACTGACGTTTATCTGTCGTTCGAATGACGTTCTTATTAAGGACGGTAAAATTTATCAATACAATTCTCGTAGCTGTGGTCTCATAAGTTTGCCATGAAGCGACAGGTATCGGGTTCGAAACCGGTTAGAAATTTTTTTTATTTCAGACCTCTGGAAGGGCTTGTGGAAGACAATGCAGCAGGCGGATCTCCTTCATAGTTGAAGATCGTCGCCCATGGACAGCATAAATCGGTTTGGTTTTGTTGCTTCTTCAATAAGAGAATGTGGTAATAGAACTTAGCGTTTCACATTGGTTCTGCGAGTCTCGTAATAACGAACCGGCCCAATTAGACCGTCAGCATATGCCTTAGCATGTCTACCCGTGGGTGTAACAAGACACTCGCCCGGCACTAAATTACACTCGCATTAAATTATAATTTATAATTGTACGGACAGGGATTCGAGCCGGATACATCTCACTTCATGGTAGACCTATTAAACCACTGAGCTACGAGGCCTCAAAAACCTCCTGAAGATGAATTCCGACCATGTGTATTTTCAGTATGCGAACCACTGACAGACGACCTAACAAAAGTCGCCGAAAGACGATGAATCCAGGTCACCTCCGACCAGTATGAATGAAGGTCCGAAAGGGAGCCCTATGTCCAGCAGTGAACGTCTTACGGCAGAAATGATGATGATGATGAACCAATGCTGAACAAAAATGTATAAATAAATAAATAATATTAGTTTGATATAGCGTTTTTTTTTACCTTTGCATGTCTACTGAGAGCTTAAGGGTTTTAAGTGTACCATGAGGCGAGAGGTACCGGGTTTTATTCGGTCTCTGGAAGGGCTTGACAGTGGCCGGGCGAGTGTCTTAATACTGTCGCACCCGACAGAGCCAGGCTGAATATACTGACGCACAATTTGGGCTGTCTTCTTTCGTGATACCACGGCCTCACAGAATACTCAGTGTGAAAGGTTACTTGTATTGTGTTTTGTAGAGTGAGTGAGGATATCGGAGGTCGTTAAAAATGCCGTTAAAGCGGCGTAAAAAGCCAGACTGCTCCGTTGTCCGGACTGATATACCATCGAAAGATGGTCAGTAGCGCTGACGGTTTTGAGCAACTGAGAACGTTCGCGCACAGATGGCGGAAGAAACGACCTGAGTTGGAGAGTTGTTGACCTGCTAGATGCTGGAACGCGAAGTGCTGTGGTGTTTGTGCACGCCCCAGATGGGGAGACGTGTCAGATAAGGGACGGAGAACAGATTTTGTAGGGAGTCAAGCAGCGCAACCCCGGGAAAGAGCCCTAAGCAAGTACCGTGGGCGCCTCCCAATGAATCCGTTATGCCGGAATGTGGGGAGGACCATGGGATGGTGGTGGGAGCTGCTTCGTTGTCCGCTATAGAATAAATATAAAAAAACAGCTCGGGTGTAGACAGCCTAACATTACATGGAGTAGCGTTTGAACGTGCGTCAATCGCATTAACAGGGGAGTTTCATCACAAGGAGATATTATTTATTGATTCAATAATTATTTAGTCTTCGCAATATATGGTTTTTTATGGTGCGGAGAACGGAGCAGGTGGGTCTCCTATATGGTAAGAGAACACCGCCCATGGACAACCGCGCTTCACTCTGGCCATGCTGTGTTGATGTTTACGCCGCTTAAGCGGTACTTTTAAGGCCCTCCGATGTCCTCACTCACTGCGAAACACAGTACAAGTACCGTTTCACGCTGATTCTATGAGTGCAATTAGTGTGCCAGTATGGCTCTCCCATTGGTATGACAGTATTAAGACACTCGCTCAGCCACTGTCAATCCCTTCCAGAAATCGAATAAATTAAATTATAATTATCCGGACCGGGATTCGAACCCGATACCTTTCGCTTCATGGTAGCCCTATCAAACCACTTAACCAAGAGTCTCCCAAAATATTTAGTTAAGATATGACGCACGCCCTGCCACTGTCTTGCCCTTCCAAAGACGGAATAAATTTCACCCATGCGAGAGCCATGCTGAAGCATATGCGGACGCATGGCTTGGACCGGCTCGTCCAAAGTGATACGGGCTTACAGAATCAGCGTGAAACGGTACTTGTACTGTGTTTTGCTGAATGAGTGATATCGGAGGCCCTTAAAATGCCGGTTAAGCGACGTAAAAAGCCGGCAACACAACCAATGTAGTGATTGTAATGACTGTAGCGCGGTTGTCCGCTCTAGAATAAAAAAAATCTTCAGATCGTGGATTGAACCCCAACTCGGTTGCTGACAAGACCACTAGGTCTCCAATATGTAATCCTAAAACGTTGTACTATTATAAGGTCTGCGATCCTGGTACTACTACAGCCAAACTCCTCAAATTAGTGCGTCAGCATGGCTCTCCCACGGGTGAGCCACCAGTTAAGTATTACTCTGCACAATACGGCCCAATTTGAGTGTCAGCATGGCTCACCCACGGGTGAGCCACTAGTTTAGTAACACTCCACACAATACGGATTAATATGAGTGTCAGTATGACTGTCCCAAGGGTGAGCCTTTAGTTTAGTATCACTCTGCACAAGACAGACCAATATGAGTGTCAGTATGACTCTCCCACGGGTGAGCCTCCAGCTTAATCATTTTTATTCACACCAGGATGTGTGAACGAACCACGCGATGGAAAGACGACCTCATCACGGTCGCGGGCAATCGCTGCACCCAGATCGCTCAAGATCGTAATAGGTGGGCGTGCTTGGGGGAGACCTTTGTCCAGCAGTGGACTTGACAGGCTGATGATGATGATGATAATGACACCAGGATTCGAACCCCATACCCATGACGTCGCCATAGCGACCACGCCCCTCGAATACCCCACATAAAGCAACACTTTAAAATAAATAAAAAAAATTGCGGATTCAAATTCAAAATGGCGTGAGCGGTTCAACTTCTAAAAAACTAACATCACATATTCACGCAACAAATCTGCTTTAAAAAGTCAATATTCGTTGAATGTTAGGCTTTCTCACACGGAGCGACAATCGCGCGACTTTTTTTTTTATAGCTGACAACGAAGCAGATGGGTCTGCTATATGGTAAGAAAACACCGCCTCCCGTGATATCGCACCACTCTCCACACATCGACTGTGTTGCCGGCTTTTTAACCGCTAAAGCGGCATTTTTTAAAGCCACCACTCACAAAAATTAGTACAAATACTATATTTGTTTGTTTTTTACGGTATATTGGTTAATGCAGCAGGTGGATTACCTATATGGTAAGAGAACACAGCCCATGGACCGCGCCACAACCAGCCTTTGTTGTGTTGTCGACTTTTTACGCCTCTTAAAAGGTATGCTTGTTACAATAGAAACTGAATTCTTATTAACGTCTCTCTTATGCTAAATACTATAATTGACATGCTATTTTTTAAGACAACAAAAGGTTCATCAATTATAGGCGATTCCGCCCATGGACACTCCTGGGCGCTATCTACACATTGTTGAATTTATTAACCCAAAAAAATCCATTGTATAGAATATCATTAAATGGGCTTAGACCATTTGAGCAAATTTTATAAGTTAAGGCTGTAATTAAATCGCCACTACAATAAACTCGTGGGAGAGCCAGGCTGACGCACTAAGTAAGCCGGCTTGTCCGAAGTGATAGCACAGACTCACAAAACCCCAGCGTGAAACGGTACTTGTACTGTGCTTCGGATTTGGAGGCTATTAAATGTCGATTAGGTGGCGTAAAACGGCAACACAACAACTGCGCGGAATATAGGAAACCCACCTGCTCCATTGTCCACTATATAAAAAAAACCACATTGTTCAACTTAATATACCAATCAAATTCGTTGTACAGAATTTTAAATGGACTTTTTGAAGGATTATAAAATCGCCACATACACTGCACTTGTCGCCTGGTGTGCGATCAGCCTAAACGAAGACCGGTTGTTACTGAAAACCCATTTACGAATATATATGCAATGCGTACGTACTCAAGTGTGCGTACTGCGCTATGAGGGCGTGTTTCCATTACATCATAAGTTTTTTATTTTAATATTTTTTAATTCCATAACGAACAACGGAGCGGGTGGATCTCCTATTTAGTAAGAGAACACCGCTGCCCATGGACAACCTTGCCACAGTCCACGCATTGGTTATGTTGCCGGTTTTTACGCTTAAGCGGCATTTTTAATCGCCTCCGATATCCTCACTCACTTTTCAAAACACAGTACACGTACCGTTTCACGCTGAGTATTCTGTGAGCTGGTGGTATCACTACAGACGAGCCGGCGCACAGAATACTCAGCGTGAAATGATAGTTGTAGTTAAAATGGTGCCCTTGATGCCTGGAAGCGGCGTAAAGCAGCACAGCATACGCGGATTGTGGCGCGAATGTCCATGGGCAGCGGTGTTCTCTTACCATATAGCAGACCCATCTGATCCGTTCTCCGCTATACTATAAAAAAATCGTAGCTCTAGTCAATGGTGTAATGGAAATGCGCCGCCATCTTGAAAAGTGCGTAGCGCTGGTGTTACATGTGTGCACACACACTGCAACTCGAAAGCAGTGTGTAAACAGATTAAATATGGGAATAATTAACGCAGTATGACCACTTGGCTGTTTTTTTTTAAATATAACATGTTTTTAGAAAATGAGAGAGCGTTTTTAAGGCCGGCAACGCACACGCGGCTTCACAAAGCCTATGCGAGTCCATAGGCGAAAGGCCTCTTCTCCTAGGATCCTTCTGTTCGGTAAAAAAAACCCGTTTCATAAGGTTTTTGATCGATTACGGAGTATTAGAACGAACTTCTTTTCTATTCCACTGTCATATTTTTGTTTGTGAACCGATTTGGATGATTTATGTATCAAATGAAAGGGTGCTAATGTGTTGTAGTCTCATATTTTTTTCAGATTTTTAAAGTGTATACTTTTCACAATATTGAAGGAATAGTTTGAGAATTCGACGCGAATCGCGTGAATTCCAACCGCGGAGGATAATCTTTTGCTCGTATTTCAATGAAAAATCAATATTTATCGACAAATTTTATGGTTTTTGGTTAAGTATTAAATGGTTAACAATATTTTATAAAAATTATTCTGATTGAAGATATAGTTTTTGAGATATTAAAGTTTAAACTTAAAAAAACAGATAAAAATTCTTATAATTTTCTTTGGCATCGAATATGTCTATATATAATGCTTTTAATAGGCTTATTCGATTACGTAGCATATTTTTTATGCTATAACAGAGAAGGAAGCTGGTGGCTCTCCTATATGGTAAGAGAACACCACCACAGCCCGCGCATTGGTTATGTTGCCAGTTTTTTACGTCACTTAAGTGAAACTTTGACTCACTCTGCGAAACACAGTCCAAATATCGTTTCACGATGAGTATTCTATAAGCGTGTGGTATAGCTATAGCTGGCCCGATCAATGCGCCAGCATATGCTTCAGCATGGCTCTGCCACTCAGCGAAACACAATATTAATTTATTAAATAATTTAACATATTAATTGTGAAAGAATCACGAGAGAAACGAAGCATTTCTTACCCGTGGGAGAGCCATGCAGACGCATATGCTGACACACCAATGGAGCCGAAACGTTAAGTGATACCACGCGCGCACAGAATACTGAATAGCGTAAACTGTTTACTTCGGTGAGACAGTTACAGCCAACTTCTATGAAGCCCTTACAAATACGGAATAATATATTCAGCCCGGGATTTCAACCCAATACGTCTTGCTTCGATGATTTGCTAGCGAAATCCCTTCCTGGCCTTAATTTACTCATAGCCTAGATTATTGGTGTCCATGGGCGATGGACCATAACCTATCCAAGCCACGGTTTTTCAAAGATATATCTCTTTCATGGTTATTTAAGGTAAACTTAGGCAAAACGGGGTCGCTGTAAAAGCTACAAGCTTCGTAAATTGCATTTTAAGCATCGCTCATACATGCACTTAGGCGCTCATGGGCCGTGCGAGACACCGTGGCGTAATTGAGGCTAAAAATTAACTTTCTGTGGAGAGTCTAAGTGGTCTTATGGGCTTACGAAGCGAGGGGAATTACGTCTTACCCCCGGTTTGAAAAAGAGGCGAACGTATCTCTTAAACCCCCGCAATGCGTGGACCTGTGACGTGGACGTGTCCATGGGCGTATGGCTTATTGGCTCGTGTACCATTTTCATAAAAAAAGTTTCGATTTCAGACACCATGAGGCACCTATCAAATATATTATTTGTAAAGTATCTTACAATACCACTTCATCAGAGAAATGAACGTCGCTCATGGGCGGTGTGAGACATCGTGGTATATAAATCTAGAATTATACTAGAGTGTTTTTATGGCATGGAGAACGCGGATGTGTTTCTTATATGGTAGGAGAACACGTCACCAGTCGCGACACACTCCGAGCTGTGTTGCTGGCTTTTCACGCCGCTTGAGCTGTATTGGCCCGTATGTACTCAATGAAACAGTACAAGTACTATTGCACTGGTATTTAGTGAGCACGTGGTATCACTCGGTAATAGTGTCACTGTCGGGTGCGACAGTATTGGTACACTCGCCCGGCCACTGTCAAACTCGAACAACCGAAATTTTTTTTTGAATCTCGGACCGGGATTCAAACCCACAACCTCTCCCTGCATACGCCTGTAACACCATTGAGCTATGAGAGTGTCAAAATAGTTTTAAAAAACGAGATTTCGGTGTAAAAGCATCCCAACAGTTGTGTCATGGAAAAATGCATTCTGTATTATGCGACAGTGCGTCCTCACTTAACTTCGATAATATTTTGCTGTGAGAGAGTGAGATCGCTTACTCAAGAATAACACTCTCTCGAGAGAGTAGAGTAGGTCAGGAGAAACTCTCTTTCTTTGCAGTACCACGACCGAGAATCCCGAGAAACCCCAGTGACGTCAATTTATGCGGTATAGAAGGGCTTGAGTGGCCGGCCGAGTGTTAATGCTGTCACATGGGAGATACCATCGGCTCACAGAATACTCAGCGAATTCTTGGAACGATACTGTTTCGCTAAGCATTCAGCGGTGTAAAAAGCCAGCACACATCGCGGAGTGTGGCGCGGTTGGTGGGCGGTGTTCTAACATACAGGAGACCCACCAGCTCCGTTGTCCCCTATACCATAAAAAATTCATTCATTTGACGTGCCAAAGCTGGTATCCAATTCGTTGTGGGCGAAACAATTGGCGTATTTCTCTGGCTAGGGGGGCAGTGCATTGAACTTAGGCCCAAGGGGTGAGACCTAGGTCTAGGATTACGCTAGGCGTGAATAATACATGCCTTTTATTATGCCTAGATCTAGATGCGCGCTGCCATTTTCTATATAACACGTTTCATACTCTATATATGTATATAAATTGCCTTTTCTTTCGCTATAGATTTTTTTAAAATATTTATTTTTTGTATTCTATGGCAGACAACGGAGCTGGTGGGTCTCCTATATGTTAAGAGAACACCGCCCACCAGCCGCGCCACACTCCGCGATGTGTTGCTGGCTTTTTACGCAGTTTAATCGGCACTTTTAAGGGCCATATCACTCTGCGAAAGGCAGTAAAATCACCGTTTCAAGCGGCATTTTTATGACCTCCGATATCCTCGCTCACTGTGAGTCCATATGCATCGAGCCAATTCAGTTTGTGAGTCAGCATATGCTTCAGCATGGCTCGCCCATCACCAACCGCGCACACTCCGCGCATGCTGTGTTGCCGGCTTTTTACAATGACGTTGATCAGTTATGCGCTCCTAGTAGAATAAATGTCTTTGACTAAGACTTTATAGAGATTTGGGAATGATCTGAGTTTGTTCTTGGCTTTTTTATGGTATAGCGCCGAAGGGAGCTGGTGGGTCTCCTATTTGGTACGAGAACACCGGCGAGCGTCACCAACCACAGCACAGTGCGCGCATGGTTGTGTTGCCGGCTTACAGAACCAGCGTAAAGCAGTACTTTGGTTTCCAAAATGTAACCAGACCCTCAGAACAATGACAAGCAGTACTTTGCTTTCTGGAACGCCACTACCAGGCTAACAGAACCCAAAGTAAAGTTTTTTAAGTACTTTGGTTTCCAAAATGTTACCAGGCCCACAGAACCAGAAGCAGAGGTTTTCCTTTCTGGAATACCACTACCAGGCTAACAGAACCCACAGTAAAGCAGTACTTTAGTTTAGTTTAGTACCAGGGTTTTAGGACCAACGTGGAAGTGAAATACTTTGACTGAATTAATGACTGATAAAGACTAAGTTATACCAGTAAAAAAAGTTCAAATTTCTTTGGAAGATTAATTAAAATTACTTTCACCCAGCAACCACTGCACCATTGGGGTGGCTATTAAAATATTTTTTTTCAACTGGACGCCAACCCCTTGTTAGCGGGCATTGAAATCTAAGTGGTAACGGCAGCTGCTTTTAAGCCTAGGGCATACCATTGTTCTAGAATTCACGCATAAACAATAGAGGTGACCATGCAATAGACAAGAACTATAGAGTCTAGACTATTATAAATAGTTTTTATAATATTGTTGGCCATAAACAAAGGCCATAGCTCATAGATTCCCAAGCTCTATGGCTCTATGACTTCAATTCAATTCATAGGATATTTTAAATATATGGCCACGCGATGGACAGACGATCTGACGAAGGTCGCGGGCAAGCGCTGGACCCAGATCGCTCAAGATCGTAATAGGTGGGCGTCTTTGGGGAGGCCTATGTCCAACAGTGGACGTCTTACGGCTGAAATGATGATTATTATGACATCCCACCCACCCTCAAGGTGGACAGATGATCTTGTGAAGGTCGCCGGAAGACGCTGGATGCCAGTCGCCTTCCACAGGTATGCATGGAAGTGCAAGGGAGGCGTATGTCTGGACGTCTTTCGGCTGAAATGATGACGATGATGAGTGATACCAGGATCAAAGAACCAGAGGGTATCTGTCGTACTAATTTCCCTATGAACGTAATAATAAAGAACAAATATTGTTTCACTGAATAACTCGACGACATTATACTCCAATTAATATTAAAGTAAAATTAATCTTGTCACTTTGGATTAGAGTTTAATTTCGCTTGCTTTATTAAATGAGGGTTTTCTAAGAGTTTATTTTCACTAGAAAGGGGTTGTTTTGCCTATACAGTCTTTCACCCGTGCGAGCCATGCTGAAGCATATGCGGACGCACTAATTGGACCGGCTCGTCCAGTGATAGGCTCACAGAATACTGCGTGAAATACTTGTACTGTTACCAGAGTGAGGATATGTGGCCGTTAAATTCCCGCTCAAGCTGTGTAAAAAGCCAGCAACACAGCACGCGCGGAGTAGAGCGGTTGATGGGCGGCGTTCTCTTACCATATAGGCCACATGTTCCTTTGTTCACTAATTCTTAAAAAAATATGATAACGGAGCGGGTTTCCTATATGACATTATTGCCGCGCTTCGCCAACCACGCCATCTCGCGCGTTCTGTGTTGCTGGCTTTTTACGCAGCTTGAGCTGTGTGATTTCACGGGCCGTATATCCTCACTCAGCGAAACACAGTATAAGTGTACAAGTATCGATTCACGCTGAGTATTGTGTTCCAATTGTAACGTCAGCATATGGTCCAGCATGGCTCTCTCAAGGGTGTAACAGTGTTATAGTCACCCGGCCACTTAGGAAGCCCTTCCAAGGACCTAATAAATTATAATTTCTCTTTGTTCGGATCGGGATTCGAACCCTTTACCTCTTGACTCGCCTAAGCGGCATAAAGTATTAAGATGTTTATGAGTTATGTGCTCCTAGTGAAATGACTTTGACTTTATAAAATCAAAGTCAAGTGGAAAGCTTGCGTCAGAAGAGCTTAACCATGACACGTTTAGTGACACGCTGCTTCAACAACATGAATTGCTTTTATATATGTTCAATGACATTTTGTATTTGAGTCTTTCATAATTGAAAAACTCAAATACAAAATGAACCCATAGGGATTCGAGGACACTTTTCACGGACCCTAAGGGATTCGACGACAGTCTTCATGGACCTCGGAAGATTCAAGGACAGTCTTAACGGAACTCTTGGGATTCAACGACAGTCTTCATGGACCTCGGAAGATTCAACGACAGTCTTCATGGACCTCGGAAGATTCAACGACAGTC
>DWCF01005408.1:0-14307 GCA_018230265.1 Delias oraia
ATAACCAAATATTGAACTTTCTTATTGAAGAGATTTAAGATTTAAATGTGTATGTATAAACTTATACAGTGTAAACTCTATATAATGACACTGAAGGGACTCTGCATTTTATAGCGTTATAAAGAATTGTCGTAAAATGGAGAGAAGAAAAGGTGGATGGAAGAAAAGCTAAACCAACTAAAGCCAATTGATTTCGACACTTTAGGGGTTTGTTGTTAAATCGAGGGACGTTACATAGAGTTTGCACTCTATTTGTAATACCATAATGTTTACATTTTGTAAATGAGAGTCTAAAACAAAAAAATTAAAGATCTCATTAAATCTTTTTATTACTGTGAGTTTTAAATCATAAATTTTGAAAACAAGTTTCCAAATAAATTTTGCAGATATCGTTACCAAATTTACTGTTTGTCTCATATAAACTAACGGATGCTGGTACATGTGTTACAACCAATCCAGCAGCAACCAAATTTAAAGGTGAAGAAACAGCAGATCCAAAACAACATCTTACCTTACGATTAAAGAATATATTACAAGATGTAGAGGTACAAACTAAGTAAGTGTAAATTTAAATATTAGATAATAGTGCATGGTAAGTAATAGTACTTAAACAAAACTAAAAAATATGGATCTAAACAATTAAAAGTATATTATTATTAGTATATTAGTATTATAAAAAAGTCAATTTGTGTCTTAAATGTTACCAAAAAAGGTACAGTTAGGTCACTACCTAACTGTTATTCAGTAATAAAGATGGTATTGGAGATAAAATTTATCAGTTTTGTGTACCATGATATATATAAGTTTATCTCTTAAATCATTGTAGTAATGTCAGTTGGTGTGTAAATACAGATATAATATTTATTTGGTACATGAATGTCTGTTTGTAATAGAATCTTCAATCTTTTTAATAATAATAGAAGAATAGTAGTAAATAATAATTATTAATTGATTTTCTCAAACTATGAGATACCTATTGCTTATTGTATCAACTATTGTCGTAAAATTTTCGAGGTATAATTTTTTTTAATCATTAACAAATAATTTGTGGACATGGAAAAAGTAAATGCGAAAAGTTTTTATATTAGTTAAATGTCAAGGAAAACATGTATTATTTACATGAATATTTAATGCAAACATTAGCCCACATACAATTGCATATTTATCTACATGATCCAAAACGTTCATTAAAATAATTAGTAATTTATCTAATAAATATTTTCCTCATTTATTCACTTTTTTAAAGACTTCGTACCCTAACTAGTAGAACGCGGTGAATAAAACATAGAAAATTCAATAGATAACAAGTACTTATCTCTAAGACAAAGATTACTCTCAATTAGCTTTTGTTGATATGCCAGTAAACGTAAAGGTACTTTATGTAATGAGTTTTGTATGTAGAGAATACAATAGATTGACCCTGGCTTATGCTTTTGTATCTAGAAAACTTACATTAACTCAATCTTTTTTTATAGTATAGCGGACACCGGAGCAGGTGGGTTTCCAATATGGTAACAGAACACCGTCGCCCATGAACAACCGCGCCGCAGTCCGCGCATTGGTTGTGTTACCGGCTTTTTACGCACTTTTAAGGTCCTCCGATATCCTCACTCACTCTGCGAAACCCAGTACAAGTACTATATTGTAAAAGTATTAGTATAAATCACTGTAAATGTGGTTTTTAAATAAATCTATGATTTGAAAAGTATTTCGTTATCTATAGCACTT
This sequence comes from Delias oraia, assembly GCA_018230265.1. Classification (NCBI taxonomy): domain Eukaryota; kingdom Metazoa; phylum Arthropoda; class Insecta; order Lepidoptera; family Pieridae; genus Delias; species Delias oraia. The sequence continues at coordinate 1,729 of DWCF01005408.1, forward strand.
TGTAAGAGGAATAAATTATTCGGTAATTTTCTCTTTGTCCACAGAGCGCACCTGCAAGAGAAATTCCTATCAGATCTACGTAAAGCACGTGAAACATATAGCGGAGTAGAGCTAAATAATTATTTGCACGCCATGCGTCGGCGTTTAGATGATCCGGGGGTTTTATCTGGTGATACGATTTTAAACCTTCTGATTTCTTATCGGGAAATTCAAGACTATGACGCGATAGTACATATTGTGGATGACCTGAAGACTATTATGAATAGAAAGAATTACGTGAACATGCCGATTATACGATTCATGTATGCATTCGCTATGAACAGGTAATCTTGCTATTGCTGTTCTGTATTAGTCAAATAAGTTTATTTGGACACCAAATCTATGGTGAAAGCTATTTATTATCGAATCGATGGGTTTTAGTTCCTAGCTGCAATTTTACTAATAAATCCACAATACATAAAAGTCTTAATAATTTTAGGAGAAATAAAGAAGGCGATAGAGAAAATGCACTGCGCGTATGCGTGAAAGCTTTGGAAAAGAAGGAAAATAGGTTTCCTGATATGCTTTGCCTCTGTGGCCGCATATACAAGGATAAATTTGTCGAATCGCAGCATACAGATATGGAGAGTTTGACTAATGCTATACATTGGTAAGTTTTTAAGAATTTTCAATAATATACGTGAAAACGGAGCAGGTGGGTCTTCTATATAGTAAGAGATCACCGCCGCCAATGGACAACCGCGCCACAGTCCACGCATTGGTTATGTTGCCGGCTTTAGGCGCCGCTTAAGCGGCATTTTTAAGAGTCCGATATCTTCTCTCACAGTAGAAGCACCATTTCAAGTACAACTACAATTTCACGCTGAGTATTCTGTGAGTTTCATATAATTTGGCTCAAGCGTTGTCAACGTCCATACCACCTCTCATTGAAGATCGAGGTTAAATATATTTCTTTCGCTATGCGGCATGCATGCTTATTATGAATATAAATTTCAGGTACAGACAAGGTTTTGAAGTCCAGCCAAATGAATATGCCGGTATCAATTTGGCGACTCTTCTAGTAATAGCTGGTAATGAGTTTAAAGATTCTCAGGAACTTCAACATATAGGTAAATATAATTTGAGTATTCATTTATGTTGTTTCAAACAAAGGGCTATTAATATTTTTTGTCTTACGTGCAGACAACAATTGCATTGTATTTTCCTCTAGGTAATTAACGTAACATGAAATAATATGTAAAAATACTTTATCCTTATAATATAAAATATACTTACTTACAGGTAGAGTACTGAACCATTTGATTGGTAAAAAGGGGAGTTTATCTTCGTTGAAAGAGTACTGGGATGTCGCCACATTCTTTGAGATATCGGTCCTTGCCCAGGATTACGTGAAGGCTATACAGGCGGCCGAATGTATGTTCAAATTGAAACCTCCAAATTGGTATCTAAAGTCTACTATTGGAAATATTGAGCTCATTGATAGGTATGTATTTCTCAATTTCCACTAATATGAATGGCTTTGGAGGAAAATCAGGCAGCTAGTCTACTGCGAATAGAAGACTTATATTCAGATGTTAGTAGGGTTCTGTATATGAAACGCGATAAAAACTGCCTTCGCTGAAAACGCAGTTTTAAGGCAGTTTTCTTTGTCGCTAGGCTCACTACGTTGAGCTATCGACCGGCCGCTCCAGCGGTACTCTCACCGCGACGGCTTAAGCCGAGTTTCGTCTCTCACAGGAGCGCCCTTGTGCTAGTCGCCGCAAAACTTAAATTCACAGTGAGCTGTCTAGCTCGCTTCCCATCTCGCGTTAAGCTGTAAGAGCCTTACAGTAAGATAGCCATTTAAAACGGAAAATTTAGATTTTATCCAGTTTCAATTTTTAAATGTCGAGATGTGACACAAAAGTAGTTTAAATTACCGTCAAACTTGTCACATTTCAATACGAAAGAGATTGATAGCTTCATTGAATTGTCTTCATTGTCTGTGCCGATTATTAGGGTTTCTATCAATATTAAGTTTATGACTATTCTATTTTTCAAACGCAATTTTAGATTCAGGAAAAAGAATGAAGATACATCTCCGGAGCAACAGGTCTTTTCTTTTTGGATGGAATTCTTCGTTGAGGCGACGAAGAGCACATGTGAAAATATTATTAGATTCCCCGTGAGTTTTTCATTTTAATATCGGACCTATACCTTTTTATTATATTAAAAAATCTCACAGAATATTCAGCGTGGAACGGTACTTGTACTGTGTTTGGCAGAGTGAGTGAGGATATTGGAGACCTTTAAAAGTGCCGCTTAAGCGGCGTTAAAAGCCGGCAACACAACCAATGCTCGGACTGTGGCGCGATTGTTCATGGGCGGCGGTGTTCTCCTACCATATAGGAGACCCACCTGCTCCGTTGTCCGCTATAGAATTAAAAAAATCTAAGATGTAATTATCCATATTTTTATGATATATGTCTGAATAAATTGCTTTTCAACTGTCTAAAACACTAAAATTGGTCAATTAAGCTACCCAGACAATTTTGTTCTAACGCTGTCGCCTTTGTATATAATGTGCATATATCTATTGAAATTTCCAGGTGGTAATATTAGAAACAACAAAGGAATATATGCCGTCGTACGTGAATGTGAACATGGGAGCTGAACAGAAGTCGGTGGAGATACTCAACATCTGCCTCAAGTACATGCGGGGCGAGTGCCGACAGGTTCATAGGTGGCTGTTCACTTCTGATATGATAAGGACTTACAGGTATGGAACGATATTCATATTGTTATCAAGATTTTTTCTATTATGAAAACGGAGGCAAACGCTCAGATGGCTAACCTAGAATAAAAGGTCCTTCGCCCATGGACATCCCCAGACCTTCTGTACCGCGGGTGCGTTGCCAAAATTTTTGGGATAGTTACGATATTTAATTGAAGGTCCCATATATACTTACTAGTTTCTCTAAAAGTAGCCTGTTTAAAATTTCCTGCGTTTTACAGTCCTCGTCCCCTTTAAGATCGCTTTGCTTATGAATAAAACGTCTAAGCATCGCTATTTGTAGTTTATTTACAGTGAAAATGATTACTAATACAAAATTGTAATCGACTATATATGGTACAGTTATGTTTGTTTATAGAAAGATTTCTTACACTGAGTCAAGAAATGTTTCATAGTAATTACAGAGCATAAGTACTAGTTAATGTTAATCCTTCCAGTCTATACAAACGTGACGATAGATGTCTATTTCTATACGTGAGTGAGAATTCCGATGATTTTCAAATATTCCTGCCGTCGCATTTGTTCCGCCAGCGATTATATGACCTTTTGGGGGAGCTGACTGCTGATCATGAAAAATTGGCCGATTTGGATACAAGTGTCATGCAGGATCAATTGAAGGTAAAGTTGTTTGATAAGAACTTTATCAATAAGCGTTTGATTTAAATGGATGTTATGTATTTTTAGGCATTACTTAGATGGAGTACCCAATTCATTTTTCTTTGTCTTCGATAGTTTAATTAATCTACTTCTCACAACTTAATCCGAACAAAGCAATTGCATGTAAACGTCAAATCATCTGTCTTTTTAATAATAATGCTACCTAAATGAAATAAAAGGAATATAGCAAACATGAAATAAATCTATCCGACATAGGATGTACTCGGATATATAAACGCCCTTCCGTATATGATGTAATATCAGGTTTTATGCAACAGTAATTTGATTTTAGTTTGAGTACGAGTTGGATGAGTGTGGCAAGCGTGTGGTGCTTGGCAAAGGCACGTATGGAGTGGTTTACGCGGCGCGGGATCTCAACACGCAAGTGCGGATCGCTGTTAAGGAAATACCGGAACGCAACTTGGGAGATGTGCAGCCGTTGCACGAGGAAATCCTCCTCCACTCGCAGTTGAGACACAGGAATATTGTACAGGTATTTGTTCGATGTTTGTCGTTCCACAACTCGGCGTGTTTTAACCCATTTGTTTGGCAACGCATCCGCAGCTCTGCAAGGGCTGGGGGTGTCCATGGGCGGAGGACCACTTGCTCTAGGTGAGCCTCCTGCTCGTTTGCCACCAATATTATAAAAATAAATAAAATCGGTGGAACCAGCTGCCTACTGAGATATTTTCAATCCAATACGAATTAGTGACCTTCAAAAAAGACCGTACACAGGTACGGGGACCATTCTATGGTCGGCTTTTTAGAGGGACATCTCCATAAAAAGCTGGCAAAAAACCGGCAACGCAACCACGGCCTTGCAAGGGCTAGGGTATTCATAGGCAGAAACCCGATTATCCTAGGTAAGCCTCTCTCCTAGCTCGTTTGCCACTATTTTCATAATAAAAGAAGTGCAAGATAACACAAAACACACTTTACGTCAATATATGTTATTTTTATAGCTTTTATCCTAGTTAAAATAATATTTGTTTCTGTTTTTCTAATAAACATATTTGGTATGTGATGTTATGGAGATTTATCATGATGTTTTATTTTTATGATTACATATTTGCGGTGACTATAGTTATTTTTACTAAAGTGAACATTTATATTTTAGTACCTAGGTTCGATATCAGAGGACAACTATTTCAAGATATTCATGGAACAAGTGCCTGGAGGTTCTCTCTCGGCTCTATTGCGCTCCAAGTGGGGACCGCTCAAAGAGAACGAGGCAACTATATCATATTATACGAAGCAGATATTGGAAGGTAAGTTTTTGTTTGTTTATTTCGATAAAAATGCTATAAGAATTTACTTAAGTTAGTATTGTAACACCGGTGTTTTAATTGAATTGAATTAAAAAGTATCGTTTTTGATACATAATTTACTTAACATATTAAAACATTCTACTAAAAAGAATTTCCTACAAAGTATTTATGGAGTAAATATTACCATTTGATATAATCTATTATCGTATAGTGTGTATTTAGTTACATAAAATGAGCCATTTATTTAAAAAATTCAGGATTAAAATATCTCCATGATCAAAAGATCGTTCATCGTGATATAAAAGGTGACAACGTACTTGTGAATACATACAGCGGTGTTGTGAAAATATCAGACTTCGGTACTTCAAAGCGATTAGCCGGGCTCTGTCCTTCCACGGAGACCTTCGCTGGGACACTACAATATATGGCACCTGAGGTCATAGACAAAGGTCAGAGAGGATATGGTGCCCCGGTAAGTAAATGTTATATTTGTAAATCCTAAACTAAAATGGTATTCGTCCTATAGCTTGTCTTTTTAAGCATGAAATATCAATAGATTTATTAAAATTATACTATTAAAATAAACTATATATTGTCCTATGTGCAGCTTTAATTATATAATGCACAAACCAAATTCTAGGCCCAAAAGTCCGCGAGAAGCTGTGGAGGCCTTACGCCAACAGCGTTTGACATTTCTAAAAAAAAAAAGATTCTATAATACAAAATATTTTATATTCCCAATCCCAATAAATCTGATTATATTTTTTATTTATATGATAGTTAATTTATATTTTAGGCGGACATATGGTCTTTAGGGTGCACGGTTGTGGAAATGGCGACAGGAAACCCACCATTTATGGAATTGGGGTCACCTCAGGCGGCATTGTTTAAGGTGAATATAAAAGTTAATAAAACTTTTTCAATTAAATTGTTCACTTTCTCTTCAAATATTGTTAGTTCATATTTACTCTACCTAAGAATTGACTATTACAGGTTGGGTATTATAAGATGCACCCGGAGATTCCAACAGAACTATCCCAAAAAGCGAAGAATTTTATCCTTCGCTGCTTCATACCGGACCCAGAGAAACGGGCTACAGCCGCCGAGTTACTCGAAGATCCGTTCCTTTGCGAGTAAGTTTTTTGACATTTTTATAGTTTAAAATTTTTAAAATACACCAGTAAGACTTATAAAATATTTTAAAAAAGAAAATATGTACATGTTAATGAAACATTATTATTAAAGATAGCATCATTCTGAATACAGCTTAGGAATTCCCAGATGTTAATTTTTAATGATGCATTTAAAACTTCTATACTATAACATATGTATATTATAATATGTACGATATACATACAGATTACTATATTCATATTTACTATAATATCAAACATGTAATACTACTCCATCGCGATCTTACTGTTACCATTTTGTTTTCAGAAAGAAGAAGCCAAGCAGTCGTCTAGGAAATAACGTCGACTACAGCCGCAGTATATCTGTGCCTGCAGATAAAGCAAGGCCGATAGCTCAGAAGAAAATCTCCGAACCGAGTTTACAAGGAAACCTGCCAAGTTCACCAGATATTGAGTAAGCTTTTAAGCAATTGCTGATCGAGTCTATACTCACTATTGGAAAAAATGTAAATTATATTCTGATTATCTGAATGTTGCGTTCGAAATCAATTTTTCAGGACTGAGAATAGTTTTCGGTATTAAAACATTTTTTTAATACATATTTTTCTGTTTAGTGGGTAAATACTGGAATATTATAAATAGCATGGGTTAGATATGTTATACATCGAAAATCTATTTATTTGCATGCGTAATGACGGTTTTAAGTTCTGAAGTCGATCATGTTGGAGGCGGTCATACAAGCCATAATTCGTTTATATGTTCATTATGGACTAAAGTTTTTTTTTACTAATATTTTTATAGTGTCATAATTTTCTTTTAAATGGACCCTGTACATAAATTATATGAAGTATGGCCCTCATTTTACATATTGTATTGGAAAACATTTCATTTAGCCAGTGATCATTATTGTCTGTTATTTTTCGATACAAGTATGAATGCATCCATAACAATTCTTCTCATTCAAAAATTTAATCTTTAACTGTGTCATTTTTGCTCTCCATCATCCGAATGGTTTTTTGTGTGCAAGGTGGAAGGTGTGGTACATCTAAGAAGGATAAACTTTTAAATGTACACCAAAAATAAAAATAAAAACATCTTATTTAATTAAGTATCAAAACAATGAAACAAAACCTCTCGCTCCAGCACCCGTGTGAAGATATGTGTACCCAAGTATTATTTAAACCCTTACCTAATACTTAACATAAGTTTATAAGACAACCTTACACCGGTACACCAGTGTGCCGCTGAACAGACTTTGCGGAACACTGCTCTAAAAGATCAACCCCATTGAATAACATGAACGTACGTTTGTTAAGTGTTTGTTTTCCCTCAAAGGGTTATAACGGTCCGGTCTAACCCGACAATCACTAGGACGGCCTCCTCGATGCTGTCACCGATATTGATTTACCCGCCGGACCTATCTCATAGCAGGTAACGTTACAATTATCACAATAATATCACATGCACCTAATTCAAGTTTATATGACCCGTTCTATTTCCCGATTTATGTCGAATTACAAGATTCTTGGACATATTAAAGACCGTCTTAAATAATTAAACGTATAGATTGTAAGCTTAAACTTGCATACATGTACAATGGCATGCAAAAAAACCCTAATTAAAAAATATAAATTATTTTGTTGTTTTTTGTTGAAAAATTAGAATAAAACATGACCAGTGTTTTAAATTGTTGTTGAATATGTTTTGTCGATGTTTATGTAATGAACTTAAAATTGTAGACCGTAATTATGTAGTGCTATTTAGATTATTAATTAAATTATATTAATTTTAGTCATAATTGACTATTAATTTATTGTTCTGTAGGCATGTTTATAATTTTATTTACTAATTTATATTTGTTACTTAGATAAAAATTAAAAGAACAAATTAGGCGATTCTTATATTAAAATTTGTCTTATCAAATAGGCTTTAGATTTTTAACTCACCAGCATTTTGATTGTCTTGGCTTTGCAGAGTTTTTATATCATGTTTTGCATAGTTCATCGTCACTGCTATTTTTTATATTAAAATACTAACAATTTACAATTCGTAAGGTCAAGGGTTTTTTTCAATGGCATGTTTTTGAATGCACCATCAGAATATATTTTATAGATGTGGGCGATGAATGTCTTAGTAGTTGTAATACGTCCATTCGATGGTGCATCGAAATCTGTATCAGAATCTGAGTGCGATTTCCATAGAAATATTATTTTTTTATACCTCATGTCCCCGAAATAGTAGCATATTATAATATTAAATGTGCCAAATTAAGTTGTATTTTTGTTACAGTTAATTGTATTTGTTGTATTATATTGCAGCACAATGCCAAATACTCCATCGACAGAAGACGACACTTCCGATACAATTTTGAATAGGCGTAGTTCGTCTGGTGGTCTTTTATCACCCGAGGTAAGTTTATTGTAATTTATAGTGGCAGCCTTGTCAAAAGTTGTGGTTTTCACTAACATTATTAGATAACTCTAGCCCCAACAATATTTTAATAAAAATATCGAAGTTTTTATATTATTTGAAGGAATAGCTCTCTCATCTATTTTTCAAGTATTACTTATGGAATGTGAATAGTGACGAATATTGAAAAATATCTTTGAAACTACTATCGCTATAAAATAAATTTCAAATACTATGAATGAATTGATAATATTATGTTTGACAGGTGGACATGCCAAATGTATCGAGGTCATCAATCGACATAGAACATGACGGTTTTTACTTGCTTAAAAAGGACTCGCAGCGGCGTCTCACACTATCGCGAGTATTAGAACAGGACAGCGAGAAGATTTGCTCAAAATGGATGCTCAGTATACAACAAGACTTTGGGAACACTGTCTTGACTATGGTAAGATGAACGATTTATAAAATATTTAGTGTAAGCAAATTTTGTAGAAATAACCATTGTTAAATCTGTTGAGCTTTCCCTCAATATATGTATTACAAAGTCTGAAGAAATTGGTAGGTTTAAATATTGTTAAATTATTTACAATACAGCATAAAGATAGAAAGTCTGTTTAGATGTTCTAAAACAAATAACTGTTTCTGCTATTGAAAGTACTGTGAACGTTGGTGTAACCTAAGCATATTACATTTTCCCCAGAGCCATTTAGAAACCCTTCGTTGTGCACTCAAAGAGTACATAATGGATCAAAACAGAAACGTGATAGAACAAGCGATCACCACGCTGAAGGAAGACTTAGACTTCGACTCGAATGCAATAAACGAGCTCCATTCAGCGATATACATGTTCCAAGAGGCGGTGAACGTGGTGCTCCGAATGCACAGCATCAAACCCCATTGGATGTTCGCTTTGGACAATCTCGTCAGGAATGCCGTACAGGCGGCCATCACAGTTTTATCACCAGGTATTATTTTATTTCATCCAAATACATTTGTACATATTATGCTAAAAATTAGCATTTTATATTGATAAATTTACTATTTGTACGTTCTGTCAGTGTTTAGACATTGGAAACCTGAAGTCAGGTAAATACAAGGTTTTATTAAGCGTTGTATTATAAAGTGTTAGCAATTCATGCGATTCTAGAGAATATAGTATATCATCATCATTTCAGTCGTAAGACGTCCACTGCTGGACATAGGCCTCCTTGGACCTCCATAAATACTTGTCGGAGGCGATCTGCATCCAGCGTCTTCCGGCGACCTTTATGGGGTCGTCTGTCCACCTTGTGGGTGGACGTAAACATATTTAGTGTACAAAAAAACAAATCAAATGTCTGTAACATTAAAATACCATATACCACTATATTTATATGTATTGTAGTGGACAACGGAGCAGGTGGGTTTGGTATATGGTAAGCGAACACTGCCGTCCATGGACGACAGCGTCACAGTCTGCGCTTTGGATGTGTTGCCGGCTTTTTACGTCACTTAAGAGGCACAATTTCGATATTGTAATATTTCAGAGCTTGGCGCAAACTTGGCGGGACAAGACACGAGACGCGAGCGTGGAAGCACAGAGGGAGCGACGCCCTCTGCTCTCTCCACAGCCACATCAGCCAGGGACCAGATCCATCAGATACACCAGCTGCGTAATGATAATCAAAAGTATGTGTATATATTTATTTCATACAAATTTTCTAGTTCCTGCTACTTAGAATAACAAATTTATTTAGAACAATATTCAAAAACTAAAACTTGAAAGATATAAAGACAAACTTAATAATAATGTAAACCAAGACGCTATTCTCATATTAATAAATACAAAATAATAATTACAAAGAATAAACTAAACAGAATAAGTGAGAGGGAAAGTTTGTGAAGGATTGTGAATACAGAATATTTAATTTTACATAATGAACAACAAAAAATATCAATTTCAAGAAATACTTTATTTTAAATCTCCATAAAACAGAAAGGAACGTTCAAGTATTACGTAACGCAATTTGTTAAAGATTTTTGACCCTTTTTTTTATTTTTAATCCCTCCATAGTAAGGCGCCGTAACACTTTGCTGAACTTTTTTCAATATTATTGATGCGGTAATTACAGATTGCAACAGGATTTGATGGAAAGTTACCAACAATACAATTCACTACTCCGCTGCATGCTTGAAGAACAAAAGGCACAGACTCAAATCATCAGAGAAATTGTGCAAAAAAGGCCCAGGTCTGGTATATATTGCTTTACTGCTGTATTGTTGCTGTGTTTCATAGAGTGAGGATATCGGAGGCCCTTAAAAATGCCGCTTAAGTGGCGTAAAAAGCCGGCAATAAACCAATGCGCGGACCGTGGCGGCTTGTCCATGGGCGGCGGTGTTCCTTACTATATGGGAGACCCACCTGCTCTTTTGTCCGCTATAGAATAAAAAAATATTCATTTAAGGCCGGTAAGCATTCCCGGTTCTGCAAGGGCGAGTTGTGTCCATGGACGAAGAACCGTTTACCCTAACTGAGCCTGCTCGTTTGCCACTACTTCCATAATGAAAAACAAAGTTCTGGGAGATATTTGCACCTAATGCAGAGGATCTATCTATTGGAGGGCGCAAATAGAAGTGATGGGAATTATTCTATATAAATTCAATGTTACATTTATATTTTTCAGAATGCAAAGCGAATCTGAAGACGGAGACTGTGACACAGAACAGTACGAAGCAATTAAAGAATGGATGACGTCCAGAGGGGTTCCGGCGGAGGCCAGCAAAGCACTCGCAGCGGAACGCTTTTCTTTGATAGATATATTGCAACACGCACAAAGAGAGGACATTGCCAAATTGAATCTTAGGTGAGCCGTAAAATCATTCCTCTCTTCTAGTCAGGCAGCAGTAAAGACCCCTAGACCTATCTCGATACGGCCTACCTTTAGTAAATATAATACTTTAATATAATAATAATAGATTTGAAAAGATTATCTTATCAGCTGGTAGATTTTTAATAAGCATAACGTCCAACATGAAACTTTGATCTCTTTTTTGTTCTTATCGATAAAATCTACTTTCCTAACCAGCTGGTAAAATGTAACGTAACAAAATTTTATTTTGTTTCAACGATTTAAAAGTGTTTACAATAAGTAGTTTGAATAAAGATATTTTTTAATTACCATTATATAGTGTCTTGAAAATGTTTTCGCTTATCGTGGAATTAATATGGAATTGATTACTAACAGATTTAAAATAGTGCTGTCAATCTGCGGTCATATAAGCCTACCACGAAGCGAGAGGTATCGTGTTCGATCCCCGCTCCTAATAATATTTTTTATAATTTATTCAGTCTTTAGAAGGGCTTGAAAGTGGCCGGGCAAGTGTATTCACACTGTCACACCCATGGAAGAGTCATGCTGAAGCATTTGCTGACACCCTAATTGGACCGACTCGTCCGAAGTGATGCTACGAGCTCGCACTCACAGAAACAATAGTTGTACTGTGTTTTGCTGAGCAAGGATATCGCAGGCTCTTTGAATTATACCGCTTAAGCGTCATTAAAGCGCGAATCGTGAATCGGTTGATCATGGGCGTTGGTGATATCTTAGCATAGAGAGAACCCGCCTGCTTCGTTGACCTCTGTACCATGAAAAATGTAACAATTTACTTTACCCACTTTCAGAGGCGGCGTAGAGTTGCGGTTGTGGCGCGCGATTCTCGAACACCGTCTGCAAACAAACAACAATATTCTTCGTCGGACAAGCAGTACCGAAACGGATATGGATACAAACTCTATCGTCGTAGTGGAATGTAATAAATGTAAAAGGGGAAGGCCTCTCAACAGTTCGTGTTCAAATAACCCCACAATTGTTATAAGAGATCAGGTTAACGGAGAGAGCGAATATTATACGGGCGGAGATATTTGACTATTCCGCGGGTGGTGCACTCTACAATGATGGCAGTGATTGTCTTAAAAAATATTGCAGTATTTTACTATTTCATATTATTAATACCAGCTCATAGCCATTTCAACCGCTGTCGTGTTTTAGATGGAAATGTTTAAAAGCCCACGCTAGCAAAAATATTCGCTCGGCCCCTAATTATGTACAATACTGTAGAATATAATTTAGTAACTAAACGGGTTTTGCTTCTCACTAAGAATTATTTGGTTTAGAAATAACGAGATTATAATTCTTCACACTAAACAGAGTTTATGCAGAAGTGGATAAAACAAATTATTTTCTAAGACTTACAAAAAAGATTTTCTATGAGGTCTGTAGTTTTCGAAATATCTATTTTTTATTAATACGTATTCTATCTTAATACTAACTTGCGAGTTAAATATTGTGTTTGTAAC